>JASAND010016296.1:0-14503 GCA_030248195.1 Trissonchulus latispiculum | reverse complement strand
CCCCCCCCCCCCCCTGAACTATTAATTCAAAAATGTAGTTTTTAAGAATACCCCCTATTTATGCAAATTAGTTCAGCAACATCCGAGAACAGTTCATAATGAGCAGCCTGGCCGATTAGTGGCGACGTTAAAGTCTATGTATGTTTTCTGTATTTAGATACATTTTTTCAAAAGTTATATAGTTCAAACTATATTTTTGGGGAAGAAAACAAAAAAGACTAATTTCGAGCAACAGAAGAGCACCCACCAATTTGGAAGTTTTATTAGGCTCAATTAAAACATTAGAAATAATAGACGAAAGAATGTCACTCCAGAACACTGTAGATGTTGAAAATTTACTGGCCGACAGACTGGGCTCACAATCCTGGTTGGTGTAACCGGCTGATCGGCTTTGCCGGCCGATCTGTGCAGATATGCTCCTCCCTACCGACTTGAACCACGCAACCGGCTTACTCATTTAGGAAAGTTCCAACTGCTGAATAAACATGTTTTATAGCGTTGAATTAAATCGAAATTGAACTCAGTCTGGTGACGGTAAAGGAGTGGGTGAATCAGTCAGTCCCAACCTTTTTTGTTAAGCTTGCTATAGATCTGTGTAGAAAATAAGAAAGTTATTTATAGTTGTTTTCTGAAACTGAAAGTTGTAGTTGCTTGCTTTCTACTTTACCCAAAATTTATTAAACCTCATTAAACATAATAATAATTTAATAAATCATGAACCCAATAAACAAAAAATAACTGAAACTGACCAGAAAATAATAGGAAATATATATACAGTAGAGAACTGTTCTGTATGTAAGGTGTGCGCATACCAAAGTAGATGGTTTTAGGAAAATTGTAATTTTGTAAGGTGTGCGCATACCAAACAATCACCGTTGAATAGATAGCGAGAAATTTCGATTTTTCATTTTTTGAATTTTCGCCAATTCTGACGGGCCACCGTGGTCGCTAGGGAAGTGATAGAGAAACGCAGTGATAGAAACCGTTAGTTAGTTCAATATATATATGTAATTTCGGCATATAAAAAGAAATCAGCTCCAGTTTGTAACGTTCGACCTGAGCGACGACCACAAAAATGGTCACTTTTCGCTATGAGCCGACTTTGCAGCGTCACTGTGGCGCTGTGGCGAAGCTGCGGCGCAAAAAAAGTTGCGACTCTTAAATTCTTTAGAGGGTATATACCACTAGCCCCTATATATAGCCCTTTAGGTTGGCCCACCGCTGCAGTTCACGTGAAGCGGCGAACATTATGTACAACCATCAAACGGGAGAAACCGGAAAAAAACATCGCCGCCATAACCGGTCTGGAGCGCAACGTTTTAACGGTAAGTGATACGGGGCTGAAACTTTACTTTCCAGACATATACGTATATATACTAAACACGATGTGCTCTACAATTTGCTCATGAAATCTGCGCAGGATTTTGCGCAGCTTCAGCGCAGCTTATTTTACACTGTCTCCAACTCCAGCCACGTTTCACACATATTATAGGGGTCGCTGCCGCGACTCCTATGATTATATATAAGTACGTAATACAGCGCGAGACGTACGCAGGTGGCGAGAAAATCCCAAGAAATGTTGGGGAAATTTGAAAAAATGACCGGAAAACATCGGAAAAATATCCGTAAAATCACAGAAAAACTTCCGAAAAATATCGTGAAAATATAGGGAAAACGTCTGGAAAAAATCGGAAAAATGTCTGGAAAATATCGGAAAAAAGATCGGAAAATATCGGAAAAACTCGGAATAATGGAAAAGTTGCACAAAAATCGGGAAAATCTCCGGAAAAAATCGGAAAGAATTCGGTAAAAAATCGGATTAAAACCGGAAAAGTTGCACAAAAAAGTCGGAATAATTTCCGGAAAAAATCGGAAAAATTTTGTCCTGATTTTTTCCGATGTTTTCCAACAAAAGTTTTCCTGTGCTGGTCCATAAAGCCATTATAAATAAATAATTTATAAATTATAAATTTACCATAAAACATAGGTGTACCACCTGTTTGGGTTGGGGGGGGGAGTAAAAAGTCCAAATCTGGCTTGGGGGGGGTCTCAAAAATCGGAAATTTTCAAAAAAACTGTACCCAAATTTTTTTTCAGCTAAAAATGGCCCTTTTTGGACATAAAATCGACTATTTTCGACATAAATCTAATAAAAAACCACTCGTATTGCGTTTTAAAACCTATTTCTTAGCGTTTTAACTGTTTCTAGACAATTTTTTCAAAAAATTTTCTCTTGTTTACACCCCATTTTAGGGGGGGAGGGGGGTCTGAGCTCGGCTTGGGGGGGGAGTAGTCGAGGTCGGGTATGGGGGTGGGGGGTCTGGCCTCTCTGTGGGGGGGGGTCTCACAGGGGGTAAACTGTAGCCTGGTTCACCTATGCATAAAAATGCCTAATTTTTGGCCAATTGTCGCGCTTTCGGCGAGAGGCCACCAACAATTTTTGGGGGAAGTGGCTGGGGGGATTTCCCCCCAGCCCCAACTAACTATACCTGTGCATGTGCAACCATGGGTGTGGCTGGGCAAAAAATCTGGGGGGGGGGGTTGGTTCCCGACGGAGGGTGGGGGATAATTTTTCGATTTTATGCCATTTTTGGCCACATTTTGGCCAAAAATCTGGGCGGGGTAGCAAAAATCTGAAAATCTGGGGGGGGGGGGTTGCCAAAAGTTGACATTCCACCCCCTACACATCTATAAATGTATTCACCTACACATAGGTGTGTTGGGGGGGTTAGGGGGGACCCCGCCATAATGACAAACTTTGGTTGGCGACCCTCCCAGATTTTCAGCTTATTGCTACCCCCCCCCAGATTTTTGGCCAAAAAGTGGCCAAAAATGGCATAAAATCGAAAATTTAGGGGGGGTCCCCCCCCCACCCTCCGTCGGAACCCCCCTCCCCCAGATTTTTTGCTCAGCCACTAGCCACACCTACAGATGCAAGGGGGGGGGGGGGGGTAAAAAATTTTTCGGTCAAAAATTTAGAAAAAATTCGCGAATTCGCTGAAAAAACGTTATTTCCAACTAAAAATCAACAATATTTCTTCATTTTTGCTCATTTAGTCGAAAAACTTGGATTTTTTGACAAAAAAATCGAATTTTTGCTAATTTTGAGGCAAAATTTTCAAAATTTTGAGGGTGGGGTCTAGAAAATTTGGGTGGGTGGGGTCTGGGATTTGGCCATTTGGGGGTGGGGTCGGCACTTTTCCATTTGGTGGGAGGGGTCCCCCCCCCCAGCCCCAGGTACACCTATGTATGCAAATGCACCTATCCCTATGCTACCTAACCCCCAAGAAACGTAACAATAGCGAATATGCTGAACCTGACAAAAGCTTCCAGAATTTTAACAAAATGAAAACTAATTTGAAATACGATTACGAAATGAATTTACACATGTACTAATACAGCTTAGCACAGTCATTGATATAAGAAAAAGAAATTTTGGTAAATGAAAATTTAATGCAAACTAGAGATTCGATCCACTACATCAGTGAAACCTAAGTTTTTACACTTGCATCGGCCTATCTACGCTGCGCGGAAATGAGCAGGACATCGAACTGCGCAACTCTCCGAGAAAATCAGTTTTTTCAAAATTTCTGCCAAATCTTGCGGACAATCTTGGTTTATTTTATACTCAATCGATGCACAGTTTCATTATACGCATTTTTTCAGTCTCTTAGCTGAAGTTCGTTGCTTTAAACTAGAGATTTTGACCGAAAAACTATTTTGGTAACACTGCGATTATTTTGCTTTAAACATCGATTTCTCAAAAACTACCCAATGGATTCGCGTGAGTTTTGCTGTATGAAAACTTGCAGTATTGCAGAGTACATTTGTAATGAACTGAGTTGGATTAAATGGAAAATTGGATTGATTTGATTCGATTTCTGGAAATTGGGTCGTATTGGGCTGGTAGGTTCACTTACACGGAAGGTCAGCGCGTTCGCCTGATTAGACAAACTTAGGTACCAGATTCCCGAAAAGTAGTTTGCCAAAATCGGGGATCTCTACAGCCAACCTGTTAGGGGTGTAGTCGTGAGTTCGTTTGAGGTAGGGGTCGTTAGATTGATTGCAGCAGAATCTAACCCAACAGTGTGATCGCAACAGGATCGTTTTCAGCAATGAGATCGCGACAGGATCTGACTCGGCAGCAAGATCTCAACAGGATCTAGTTCAGCAATAAGATCGCAACAGGATCTGACTCAGCAAGGCTGTTCCTAACTAAATCCGGATGAATACGCAATAATTTATTAAACAATAACAGGTTCTGATATACCTTGGGAACAGTCACAGTAATGATAATAAAATAATCAGACTGGGGCACTAGACAATTAATGTTCACTTCAGTTATTAACAAACAATCTATGATCAAGGTACAAAGTACCAGGGTTGCCAACTCTTTTGGTAGGTTAATACTTTAAATTGACCGATAATGGGAGAAGATTAGTTACTAGGGATGGGCAGCGGTGCGGTTTTACCGCGGTTACCGCGGCGGAAACCGCGGAGCTGCGGTATGCGGTAACGAAGGAAAAACCGCGCGGTTATTGCGGTTACCGCCGATTCTGATAACCGCGGGAAAACCGCTATTTTTATTAGATTTTTCGCTTAAAAACGCAAATTTACTTTTTCAATATATATGATTTTCGCTCAAAAATGCAAATGTGGAGGAAATATTTTATATTTGTCCGGAATTTTTGCAAAATTGTAGCACCTTTTGCTACTTTGCTACTGTGGTAGACTTGATATGCATACACTAGGAATTACAACTTTGTTAGCATTGCTAGCACTGAGTCAAACACAGTCGATCCAGTCTAGCATAGGAACAGGATCATAGTCGGTAAACAGGATTTTAATTTTACTATTTCATTTATTATTTATCTTGTGCCCAGTCGGAAATTGTAAGTTGTGAAATGAATAAACTAATCAAAACTAATTTATTTAGTTTTTTGAATTTTAAATCTAAGAGAAATTTTGAAGACTTCCGACTGAGTTCAAAGTTACGTTTATGCTATTAAAGCAGTGGCCCATGGGCGTTTTTCCGGAATAGCTAATTTAGGATTTCTTGTAATCTAAAAAAGTGTACACCTTTAAAAACGCCCGTGGGCAATATTTTGGAAATCAGCTTAAATGCTGTATTGCTGATTTTTGATAAATTTGGCAAGTTTTTGCGGAACAAGCTGCTTGGCAAGTATCAGCTTCCCCCACAGGTCTATTCAAAGAGCATACCATTGCTTGTACAGCTTTGGAATAGCTTTACCACTAGCTACTTTCTTAACAAACTTGAGTTTTTAATGTCCATTAAAGCACTGAAACTGTGTTTGAAGTGCGAGCACTGAAAAATCCAAAAAAGTGCACACCCCGAAAAAAAGCACAAGGGCATTTTATTGGGTGGACCACTGTTTAGCATAATACGGTAGTTAACCGGTCAAGTCAGGTATGCTGTAAAGGCCTTCATAAATGATATAGCAGTTTGATTCTTAAAAATAGGAATAATTTCTCCGGAACCAGAATTTGCCAAATGTGCAGGGTGAAAACATTAAATAGCAATCATGGCGGATTTTGCTTCTAGTTCAGCATTTCACATATTTTATTTCATTTATAAATTTAAGAAATAAACCACTACTAAACACGCCCTTTCCAAGCTGGAACTAAACCAAAATCTCTGATTTTTTCCTAGCTCATATATAATCTTGTTCAGTTTTAGGAAATAAAATAAAACTGCAAGCAAGAAGTAGCAAAACGGTGATCCAATGTCACCAGAACTACTGCAGCGCTGATATATTTTTATTTTAGAACCAGTAAACTGAAAAAATGTAGAAGATAACAAGTTTTTAGGAGGAATTAGTACTTTGACTGCGGTAACCGCGCCTTGATTTAACCGCGGTTACCGCCAAAAATAAGCGGTGAAAACCGCGGTTAACCGCGCGGTAACCGCACCAAAAAAGCGCGGTATGCGGTAATGAATATTTGCTACCGCGCCCATCCCTATTAGTTACTAGTAATCTGACCACTAATTCTTTCTTTCTTCCTCTTTCCTTACTATAACTAATCGGGCCTAATGTTCAATTCTAAACTGACTTTGGGTTCCTCTTCTTCAGGTACTGATTACAGGGTACAGTCAGGTATAGTGCGTACGTGCGAGCTGTGTATGTTAAGTTAGCTTCCTTATCCGTCTAATCACAAAAACAAACTAATCAACAGTTAACTGATAATTAATGAAAGTTAAAGATGTTACACTTCTGTTCCGGGAACGGGTGAGCGGGCTTAGATCTGGTGTTAAAGATTCTCGAGGAATCCCACAGATCTAAGGCGGCTATCGGACGGTGGAGAGTACAAACACAGGGGTCGGTCTAGGCGGGGAGTTACCAGGAGATGCCCGAATTATAATTAATATAGTTTAATCTTTAATTTAATTATCTTCAAAGGATCTTCTTCTGACAGAACAATTAGCCATTGATCAGCAAAGTCTAAACCAGAGACAGAAGGGGAGCGACAGTCCCCAAACAGGAGGAGGTGAAGATAACAATTTGAGACATTTGAACGAATTTCCTTGAAAGATCAAAAGTAGAAACAATTCAAATAAAGTTCTGATTAGCTTCTCTGGACGAGTTCACGACTGTAGGTTAAACCGGCAAATGATCAGGTTCGGGTCAACGGTGTATCTGCCTTAACTGCTAATCAATAAGTTCCAACTCCAATGTACCTTCCGATTTGTCTGAACTGATTCCAAATCAATTATCAAAATAATCCACTATTATCCAATTCAAATTATCTGAGTTCAATCTGCTTCTACTGACAGGTACAGTCCTCAGGTCAATCCTCACAGTAATCACAGGACAGGTTCCAACTGATCTGAATCTTGGCAGGACGAACTAGCGGTGAACCTGAATCAAATGGGTTAAAACCCATTAATACAGGATATGTGTGCGGGATTCAAACCCAGCAACCATTACTCACTTTAAGTGGCTTTCTGTGATAAGCGTAGATATTTTGTTAATTTTGAATAATGTTTGACCGAAACGGCTAACAACAGCATATTTTGAGCCAATTTACAGTTGAGACGGGACTATTTGTGCGCTATTAGATCGATGTAAATGAATGTCAAGCAGACATTAACTTTTAGGCGATTTTCTGCCTTATGGTGCAGAAACTCGCTAACACAGCACGATTCCTTTACGGATATTTGGCTTTCTTCAATTAGGCTCGAGATGAGAACTTTGAGCGTTCGAAGAGCAGGAAAGCATCCGTTTCCTGCACAAAACTAACATTAATTACAAACATTCTCTTTCCTGGAATTGCTACTTTTCCTGTGATTCATTAGAAGATGGTTCAAGGAGATTTCTAATTCTTACGTACTGACTGACATTATTATACTATCGATCTATGATTTATATATTTTCAGGTATTGGTTTATTACTTACGTGCTACTATTTACAATCGGTGCCATTCGATTCCATTGTTAGTTCTAGCTGCTGATCAGTAATTGTAATTCAACATTTGTGACCATGACTGCCAGAGAGTATCTGACGATATCGCCTTTAACTTTATAACTTACGAGCTAACATAAAAGCTTGAGCAGAAGCAATAATGCTCATTACAAAACTGCGAACCAGACCGGAATTGGTTATCTCGTTGGTAAATACAAACGAGAGCAAGAGCTATTGTTCAGTATTATTTTTTCACAAAGTTGGACCTTTGGGACACCGATTAACAAGAACTTTTGACTTTCATGATAAAGCTTGACATAAAAGTTTTGGATAGTTTTACCAATATATTACCGAAAACCACCGACTAGAATAAGTTTGGCCGTTTGGTTGACACAAACAAGTGAGGTCACGAATGGCACAGTCCTAACTAATAAACATTCATACAAACCTAGCATCTTGCATAATGGACCAACATGGAGTCCTTATTTGCGATTCGTCCGCTCCTTGAGCATAGGACTACCTACGCGGACGAATCGAGGACTACCTGGTAGTTACAGCCTATTCTGGGAGTCCCCGTGACTCTGAATTAAGCTCACTACCTAATGTGCATATTATAACGACACGACAGTGGACACTCGCTTGCGCTGGCTAACATTCGCACATTCATTCAAGTAACGACCAGTTAACGGACACCTATTCACAACTACGTACTCTTCCTGCCTAATATGAGGATTCTTTGATAATTTCGGATGTACAAATCCCATGCGCCCGATGGGAATTGACCCGTCATTAAGTTTTTGGAATAATCCCTACTGACAACGTTTTCGCACCGATTAAGACTTCTCTTTAACTTAATAACATTGGTTTTAAAACAACTATGATTTGAGTGATTATTATTGATAGTTTCAATCAACACTTCAGTGTGTCAGTCATAGCATTCTGGATTATCCCAACTTTGCATCTCATATGGCAAGCAGACACTCAACTAACCCAATTAATGCACCATTGGTTCTCAAGAATGTAATTTAACTGCTAGTTATTGTTGAACAACAATTATTAATGTAAGAATGAGAGGCGTGAATTTTAAACTGATTATCATTAGTTGGGCCGTTTCTTAACAACATTCATACGAGTATGGCAATCCTCGCAACCCCTATCGTACAAGGGGAGTTCCCGCAAGTTGCCAGTCAATCAATCAAAACACTCTCTCATCAGGCATACAAAACAAACACTCAGCTTTCATTCAAATCAAGCATTCCTAAAAGTCAGTTAACTTCGGAACCTCACGCTCCATGAGGGGTTTACCCGAGTAACCATTTTACTTAAATTTAGGGAAATAATCATACATTAACTACACACATTCTTAGTGAACATCTAGCTATTAAAACACATTTACCTAACTAAGCTCTAATTCTATGTGCATATTTTGGCTGTAAAAACTTTAAACTTTGTTGAGCTCGAATTTTGGCTAGTGCAATTCTACAGAATTGCTTTATAAAAGAAATTTTGTGAAAAATTGGGCCTTATAAGTTTGGTGAAACTTTGAGGAAAATTGAAGGAAAGCCAGTGAGTAATAATTGCTCGGCAATTATTACTAGCAACAAAATTAAGTTAAACTAAATACACAGTTAACTGAAAACTACAGAAAGATGAGGAAGCCGGCCATTCCTCTCAGAAACTGCTTAATAATTAAATAAGTAAAAGTGGTATCAACTCATAGTTTTAGGATGAACTTAAAATGACCTATACGATTTTGACACCTAGCAATTTAGAAGCCGACTAACGCTAAAATAAGGCATAATACAAAACTGGTGTTTTAAAACAGTGCAATGCCTTTTGTAAAAGTCATGGCCGACAACTCCTAGTTGCCGGTTGTGGGGAGAACACTTCTGCTAGCTAACTTATGAATTTCAGAGCCGTAATTAAGGGGCTCTCTAGCTCAAACTTAAGGGTTAGGTCCCACTCAAAATCCCGTTAAATACTACGAAAATAAACCCACAAAGTGTCAACGAAAGAGCGAAGAAACAAGGAATGTTTCGATTAGAAAAGACACATAATTTTGGGCCGTGGCTTGGCGAACTAGAAACATAAAGAAAGAAAGAGTGGGCATGTCTCAAGCCCTGAATTTAAAATCATAAAATAATAATGAAATTAAAGGGTAACGAAATTAAACTGGCTCGGAAGCCCATCATGCTAGAAATCATAAGACTGGCCTTCAGGCCAAAAGTGTTGAAAAATTCGGGGTTTAAAGATCTAAAAGTACAGAATATTGGCCTCTTGGCCGTAGTTTTGGGTTCGGAAAACGATGGCCGTTTGGCCTTAAAACACAGAAAAAGGGCCGAAAGGCCAAAATACAAATATATAGCAATTTTGGCCAAAAAGGGCCACAATACAGATCCTAATTTTTTGTCCTAGTCAGCAGAATACGGCCGGACATAAAAAGTCCATGTGACCACTCAAGTTGTTAGTGTTCGGGTTTACGTTGCTCAGTTTTCCTCTCTGGCCCAAGGGCCAGAGAGATCCCTAGATTTTTCTGTGTAGTTTGGGTTGTGTACTGCTATTTTCCCGAGTCACACCAGTGACACGAGAAGCAGTACACGGGGAAAGGGGACATTTTAAACGACCGCTTTCGGCCGTACCTAGACGAACACTGGCTAAGATTTGAAAATTTGGGAGCGAGCGACAGCTCGCTGACAGCTTGTAATTAGGGCGGTTTTCTTTTAGTTTTGGGGAAAGCTTCTAGAAACTTCCAGAAGCTTCCTATCTTTTACATATCCGGATCCAGGCTCTGTTCGGCCTGGGTACCAGTTGAGGGGTCAGATTAATGATAATGGGGAAATATTGCCCCCAACTGGCTACCTTTTTGATGAATTTCGGGGTCGAAACTTGGGCGAATTTTATAAAAGTTTGGGTTTACACATAAACGCAACCAAAGGGATAGGTGATGATATAGTGGTCCTAACTTGCCCAAAAATTGACAGAAAATTGCGGAATTTTGGCCAACTTGGGCCTATACTACACAAAAGGAATGTCAATAATTTAAATCGAATCGGAAAATTAGTTTATTAGAGTTGGAAATATTTTAATATTTCTTTGTTTTCGGCCCCTCACTCTTGAGTTTCGCTTGGACTCTTGGCCGAAAACAAAGCGTGCCGGTCATTTGTCTTCGGCAACAATTGTTCCTTGCTACTGGAAGCTCCCTGTTTCCAACAAGTCGAGAGCAAGAAGTCATGAGCAAGGAGGAAAATAAAACAGGAAAAGATAAAAAATATGCACATAGTTGTTTTTACGTAAATTCTAGCTAAATAAAAATTATATTAATGAATTCTACGTACTTAACTACCTAGATTTAGTTTCTTTTCTTTTAATTTAATTTATTTTTGAGGCAACTAGGCCCCCTTCAAACCAATAGGATATAGAAAAAGTGTATACTAACTCTCTTTTCGAGAGGCAATTCTTCTGCTGGACTAAAGGCCAGCCCAAAGTTCATGTGAGGACAGCCTTCCAGACAATATGACTGGACTTAACATAAAGGTTACGTAAGTCTTAGTTAAGTTACACCTTTTTAGAGAAACTAAAATTACGAAATGGCAAACATTTTACTAAAACATTTTTGCCCTTTGGGAGTTGAGAGATAAAATTTACATTTAGGAATCAGCGTCGAATTGCCTTTCGATTAAGCCTAGGTTGTGTTTCCACATAAAATTTCGATTATTACGTAATTATTACCTAGTTAACACTAAATAACCCCAATTCGGAATTTTTAACTCATATTAGTACTTATTTAAGCTAATTAACCGTCAACAATGGGGAATTAATGTTGAACAACGTTAAACATGCCTACCTACGTCTAAACACAACTACCTATGCATTAATGACTACATGTTGTTGCTAATTAAGACTGATTCCACATGATAACTACCACATACCAACGAACCATCTTCAAATGATTATGTTTGACGATAAATTGAAATTGTTGTTTGTTGCTAGAGAAGAATTACATGTCCTCTTTGGTAGAATTAGAACCTTTTCTTCTGGTTTTGGGTGGTCGACAATAATGCATAAGTTGTCTAAGATTGGGTCCTAATGAAGAGGCACCAGCTCTTCATTAAAGTGTAGATATTTGCAATTATTATCTGCTTGGGGATAACAAGATCCAAATGAAAAGGCACCCGCTTTTCACAAGGAGGCAATATTAAGGAATTTCCATTCAGACCACCTAACTGACTAATATGTGTATCAATTTATGATGTTGTTCTTCTTGTATTAATGATACCCTGACCTTATAATGCGATTTTAACTAATCTTCCCTTTCATTTCCCGAAGAATTAGTTATATTTTAGAGATTGGCAACCCTGCTCTTAATTACATATAAATACACATACAGCTTGGACGTTCATTCATGTAACTACGATCATGAAAATCTTTACCTTAACCCATTTTCTGAGATCTTCCTTGGGAATTTTTTAGTGACTATTGAGTAAATCCAACTTTCTGGGTTATTTCTTCAAAACCTGATTTTTATTCAACCAATTCCATTACACATTTTTTGTTTGAGCTAACACGTCTCCAGCTGTGAGAAAAATCAATGAGAAGTTGCGAAATTTCGTGTCACAGCACATTTGATGGATTTTCTACAGCATTAAGACCTGTTAAGCCATGTCCTAGAAATGCACAAAAGATCTTTTGGCTGATACTACAGTTTTGAGAATTCGATTTGAGAAAAATTTTTGGTCAATATTTAGCTTCTATCTATGTCAAAAAGTTTTTGCCGAGTTTTTGCGAATTTTGCTGGTTTCGTAAACTGTATTAATTACAAGCTTTAAAACCTTATTTAAAGCTGTTTCCAACTCCTAAAATTGCGAAAGTTATAGTGATTCAAATAATCACCACGAAGCACTGCAATCTGCTCCAAAGATGGTCGCCTCACCGTGGAAGAGCGGTGCCAGTGGGTATGGAAATCATTCCTGCCACGTCTGAAGTGCGAAATGGCTATCAACTACGAGTCTCTCTGGAACTGGATCGAGAGCCCCTGTCTGTGCCGGCCGCCAGCTCAGTAACCGTCATACTACCCTGTGGACGTTCGATGTCATTCGGATTTTTCCTTGCTGAGACCGGAATTCCGGCCTACTGGTCTCAGCTTCTCCGTTTGTCGGGAGACATTGAGCATAACCCTGGACCATCCCAACCCCGCCAAATTCGCTATCCTTGCGCTGTCTGCTCACGGAACGTGGGCACTAAGGACTATTCCATATGGTGCAATGGCTGTCTGCAGTATGTACAACGCCTGTATTCTAACCTACTGTTGCCAAAATGAAGATACTAGACCATAGTGGTATACCCTGGGTATGCCCAAACTGCGAGGCTGCTCGCCGCTCACCTAGTCCTACCCCTGGTGACTCTATGACGCTGCACCCAGCCCCTCCTATTCCTATCCAGCATCGTCAGCGGAGGAGAAGGAAAAAGCCAGCATATTGCGGAAGAGAGACCGGCTAATCATTTTACAGTGGAATGCAAATGGAGTTAAGCAGAAAAAAAAGAACTCTGTCGATTCCTCTCAGCTAAGTCTGTTTATGTGACGCTCATTCAGGAGGCTAACCTACCCAAATCGTCCAGATTCTCCATCCCTGGGATACAGCTGTCTTATCAGGGAACGGACAACGGCCTGGGCCGGACACGGGGTCCCCATTGGTGGCGGGCTCCTCCTCAGGGGTGGCCTGCAGTATATCCTTGGCCCTATTTCTTTAAAGATTAAAATGGTCGGATTAAACAGATTAAAAACCAGCAGGATTAAACTTTTAACCTCTATTTCTTTATTGCAGGATTAAACGGATTAAACAGACTAAAATTGACTCGCTTAATCCTGCTGTTTTGACTCGCAGATTAAACGAGTTAATTTTAATCCGTTTAATCCCGCAATAAATAAATAGAAGTTAAAAGTTTTAATCCTGCAAGATATTAATCCGCGAATTAAAACTAATCCAGACGCTATTTCTTTATTGTTGAGATAAGGTACTGATATCCTTTTAAGGTGGTGATTCCTTTTGTGCACATATTGTTGTTTGGCGGCGCAAATCAAGATGAAATTTGATGAAACTTTCCGAAATAAGTTCTTTTAGTGTTCTAACACCCTCCGCGCAATCCCAATTCAAAAATTCGACATTTCCAGTCAGAGTGGTTTTTTCCAATTTCTGAACGTTTGGCAGCTGCTATACAGTTATAACTATATTCATTCGAAAGGTCTCATTGAGCTTCACATTTTTGCTTTTTAAAGCAAGTTCCTAGCTTTTCTCTACCGTGAGATATAGCCGATTTTCTTGTTTTGGCGTCGAAAACCTGTCATTTTTGCAGAAATCAAATAATCCAACATTTCTTAAACTACACAAGCCGTACAATCAAACTACGGGCATCGATCTGAAGGTCTTTCAGGGACAAATTATCCGACGCATGATCGTCTTGCAACTGCTATCCTGTAGGCTGCTATCATAAAAAATGTAGTTTTTGCAAAAACACGACCAATTTTTTTCCAAAGCTTGTGGAGCATTCACCATGCAAGCTGGAGGGCTGCTACAGAACAAATGTGTTCTGCACAAATATACCCAGGGACGATTTTTTAGTTGCCTCGATTGCTGCTTTCTAGCTAAGTAATCGCTTGGCAAATTTGGAAAAAGAAGGCAAAATACAATTTACGCACACATTTCAGCTTATTTCTCTATAACGAAGAGCGATTTCACAATAAATAAAAAGTCGTCCCCATCTATTAGGTGGAGGTATCGAATGATATAACCGACGTTTCACAAAAAACTTTACTTGAGTCTGCAAAAATTCTGTAAAATTATACTTCTTCTAAAATGTGTTAAAAATATTTTCGAAAAGCAACATTAGTTTCGTGGCATGCATTAAAAAGAGAATATGACAAGCTACATTTTGATATAAAAATGGCTTCTTAACTCCAAGTAATGAATGAGTAATAATGGTGCAAACTTTATGTGACCTTAAGCAGTGCTTTTGTGGTGATTTTTCCAAACCATATAACTTTCGCAATTTCTGGAGTTGGAATGAGCTTTATACATGATTTTAAA
>JASAND010016295.1:0-29593 GCA_030248195.1 Trissonchulus latispiculum | reverse complement strand
GAATTCACTCAGCAAAGACGTTAATTGAGTCAAATTTAATAATACCAAAGTGATTATTTTAACCAAAGATTACACATTTTCCTAAAGCAATTGATCGCTGTACATAACAATGACTACTCAGAACAGCGGCTTAGCTAGTGTTTGTGATCGCCAACTGTAGAATTGCCACAAGTAAGGCAAACTCTGCATATATTTTAGATACCTATTGCAAACGTGCATGATATACTGATGCATGTAGAGAGTAAACACTAACGGGATCCCCTTCACTGCACTGCGCATCGGTTGTTCGGTTGCCCAAACACATTACGCGAATGTTCACCCGTATGGGGGGGGGGGGGTTCGTCCAGTTTGACAAGCATGGCCTTCGGTTGGGGGGTAGTGAAAGTATTCCGCCCAAGCAGGCTAACATTGGCCCATCAAGCGGAGTGAACATTTGGGTATTGTGGTCGCAGCACCGTTACGCAGTAGTGTGAACATAGTGGAGCCCACTTGGAGCAGTCATCTTCGATAATATAAAGAGAATTGTGAACTCTTGCTTCTTGTGAAACAAATAAAAGAAAACAACATTTGATAGATTGTGTATGACCTAGGTATAAAACATTAAAATGACTGAAGAAAGTTGTAAAAATTCCAAAGAGTCTAACCTCTTGCATAGTTGTCGTCTCTTCAGTGCTAGTTACAATGGTTGTTGTTTCCAAAACAGGCTCTGTTTCAGCATCACTTGATGCAAAGAATCCAGAATGAGTGACTGGTCTAATTTTGACATACGCATCAGGACGATACCGCAAGGCGTCGTGCATAGAAACAAGTTTGGCAAAACTTGGATTAGCAGTTTCCGATTTCGGCGCAACGAAGTCACTAAATCTAATACGGTGAGTTTTAGGTAATGTCTCTTGGTTGATAGGTTTATCAGACTTGTTTGATAGTTTCCATTTTGTGCTGTCATCAGACATCGATTGAAGCATGGAATTAAATAGAAGATACTTGAACCAAGGTTCTAAGTCGTTAATTTTTTCGGCGAGTACTGATGAAGATTCTGTAGCTGTAACTTGTGGTAGTGATAAAGTTGTCAAACTCGATTCTATTTCAGTCACTGTTGTGGAAACTTGATTCTGGAACACATGGAAGAACACATGTAACATCAGTTTATTAGCTCAAGCAGCGTAAATTATATACCTGTAATACAATGAATTCCCTTTAGTTAAAGCGTGGCATCTACATCTTGTTCGCCCCCTCGGGCGGGGCTTTATCAAGGAAAAATTTTAAGTAAATGTGCCATTTGAAAATATTTTGATTCAAACTATGAGCAGCATTTTACACGAGCTCGCATTTTAGAGTTTGTTGAAATGTGGAAGTAGTTTCAAATAGTGCTGGGAAGGGAAGATGTTGTTCCTGGTTCTGAGCAGTTCTGAGCAAAAAGTTCCTGGTAGTACACGCGCTGGGGACTGCAGACAGTTTTTAAGACTTAGCGCACTGTGCACACTATTGCGTTTACAGTTCGAACTGAGGTCAAACAATACTGTTTTTTAAAGCAACGCTACAAAACACACCAGCTACACTCTAATATTACCATGGTGTTTAGGCTAGCTCGGTGGATAGTTTTCTTGTGTTTTGATAGTGACTTAACCTTACCTTGGGTAAAACTGCAGTCGCAGGCTTTCCACTGAGACAACTGAGAAGTAGAAGTTTCAAAGCTATGCTCAGATCGTTGAGTTTACTAAAGTCTGCATTGTCCGGATCCTGCTCCAAAAACCTTCCGATGAAGTTTTTATCCTTGACAGGAATTGTTATGCTCTATAAAAACAGTAAAAGTCATGGAAATGTTTTGAAACCTGTACAATGGGCCTCGAAACCCCCTCAACTCAACATAAAATGTTGACTAACTGGCATAAAATCTTTCGGTGTTTCTGGTGGTACAGATTTCAGGCACAGATGCCAATCCGAAGCATTTCTTAGTAGCGATATAGGTTAGCATAAGCAGATGGATGTGCAGGTTCACAAAATGTTGTAGAGGTTTAGTGCATTCGTTAGCTGTGAAAAATGATACGCTAACAGATTATCGGTATCTGATTATAAACTATATTATATTATACATTATATCACGAAAATACCGCAAGCCCGAACCAGCATCTTAAATACTGAATAATACCGTGAAATAATCGCTAGTAACTATTCCAAAATTAAGGTTTTGTTTTTAAATGTAACTGCTATTTAGAGGAAATATTTGGCACCTTTATACCTTGACATAATCATTTTTTAGTTTCCACAGGCATGAGAATACACCCAGTTTTGCCGCTGGCTTTCCTGTATTAAATATGACAAAGTTGAATTGATTGACGTCGATCCTTGCCATTTTGATGAAATATTCTTTTAAGGCATCTGACTGGTCAGACGGTGAAATCTAGGTTTGAATAAATAGCACAATATGCATAAAATTACTGTGATTATACACCAAACAACAAAACAAAATAGTCTTTGGTCGTGGCCTATCTTTCCTAAGCAGTAGCGTGTTTTGTCTCGCAGCAAGTGTAAACTGAATCCATTCATACTGTTAAGTTAGGCTAAAAATCTAAATCTAAATCGAATAGAGATTGGAATGAGTGTTCATGTACTCAGTTAAGGTGTTGGTATTGCTTTGTTTAAGTTTAACCTTACAGGTTCCAATTTTTTTATGAAAATAGATGAAACTTTCAAAAAATATTATTATGGCGCTCTTTAACATACTGGGACAAGTCCCGTATTTTTAGGCCAAGAAATAAGAAAGTTTGGCTTTTGCCCTTAGGCTCTCAGTAGGTAGACAAGAGAGGTTGTCATGGCTGGAGGGAGGACACGAAAATGAACATTTTTGCTTTTACAATCTTTGAGCAATCTCCAGTGGTTAAGCCATTATAAGCCAAAAACAACGTTTGTGGTCGAAAAATGGTCACATTCGAGGAAATCACTTTTTTCAAAATAACTGCGAGATCATACATTTATACTCAGTCGATACACGGACTAATTGCCAAAGCCTACTAGCTGGGATTCGTTGCTTTAAGCTATAGATTTGGCCGAAAGACCATTTTGGCAAAACTGCGATTATTTTGCTTTGAACAACGATTTCTCAAAAACTACCCAATGGATTCGCGTGATTTTTGGCTGGATGAAAACTCGCACTATTGCGGAGTGTCATTTTTCTTGGTTTGAGCTGAAACATCTCGAGTTGCGACAAAGCCCAATACACAGTTGCGAACTTTCGTGTCACAGCACATTTGCTGTATTTCTGGAGTATTGAGACGTGTTGAGCCAAATCTAAAAAATGTCCATCGGCCCACATGTCCTTTATATCCCGGCACAAGAAAAAATTTTGGGGGATTTTACAGTTTTGAGAAATCGTTGTTCAAAATTTGTTGGTCTATATTGAGCCTGTCAGGTGTCAGTATGTCAGAAAAGTTTTGCTAATTTTGCTGGTTTCGTAAGCTCATGTGAATATACAGATCATAAGCTTTAAAACAATGTGTAAAAGTCTTTCTAACTCCCAAAACTGCTAAGATTATAGCATTTCAAAGAATCACCACAAAAGCACTGCACAAAAGGATACCAGCACCTTACCTTAAGACATGCTAACATCTAACAGGATAAATATAGACCAAGAATCTTTGAACACCGATTTTTCAAAACTGCAGAATCGGTCAAAAGATCTTTTTGTGCCATGATATGAAGGACATATGGGCCGAGGAACGTTTTTTTGGATTTGGCTCAGCAGGTCGTATTGGCCAAATGCACGGTAACACTAAATTTCGCAATTTCGCATTGAGCTTACTTGCTACTCGAAAGGTTTTAGCCCAAACCAAGAAAAACGACTCTTCGCAGAAGGGCGAATTTTGATTGTGCCAAAACTCTCCGGAATCCGTCGAGTAATTTTTGAGAAATCGATGTTCGAAACAAAGTAATCGCAGTTTTGCCAAAATGGTTTTTTGGCCAAATCTCTAGCATAAAGAAATAAAATCCGGCTATTGGGCATTCATAAAATGTGTATTTGGACGCTGTATCGACTGAGTATAAATACGGCATCTTTGTACTTAACATGTGGCAGTAATTTTGAAAAACCGATTTCCTCGAAAATGGCCACTTTTGATCCTCAAAACAGTATTTTGCTTATACTGACTTAACTGGAGATAGCTCAAAGGTTGTAAAAGCAGAAATGTTCATTTTCGTCCTCTTTCCAGCCATAACAACCAGTTCCATGTTTTATGTACCTGCTGGAAGCCTATATCCATAAACAGCAACTTTCTTATCTTTTCGCCTAAAAATACGGGACTAGTCCCAGCCCCAGAATGTTAAAGGGCACGAAAATAGATTATTTCGTAAGTTTTAGCTATATTAGCAAAAGATTAAAATTAAAGCCCTATGAAACAGAAACACTTGAAAGGAGATCAGCACCATATGAAACCACAGTCATCGATTTTCACGGCACACTACACCATAAACAAGCTCTGTACCAGTGCCCACTCGCGAACAGATAGATTGCATTCATTAAGCTGTATTTGCCGCAGACCTACCTTAGTTACGGTTGGTGACATTACTTTCGGCAGATTTCCGATCAACACTTTCAAAATTATTAGCTTCAATCTATTTTCGAGAATGTTCAAAGATCTGAAATCTGCCACGGGGTTTTCTCGGAGATCATAAACAATTTCTGCTAACGACTTGAGTAAGGTGAGATCCTGAAATAAATATATTTGTACATGTAATGAGTTCCATATCGTTGCAGATGTAGATCCAGGGGGGGGGGCGATCCATCAATACCGGGTTGAGTTAGATCAGGATTTAACGGATATTGGGATTCAATCCCAAAATTTTGGATTGGCTTAATTCCGATTTGAATCCAATCCTATCAAACAAGTTAGGATCGGGATTAGCTTAAACCGGATCCAGAGTTTCTAAACCAGTTCTCAAACAAAATCTCGGTCCCATTTTCAATCCTTTGCTATAGTACCTATGATTCAAAACGATCCTATTAAAACGGATTTGATTTCAGTCCTACTTCAGCCAACTTTTTTTAGTTGTATTTCTGTAAAAATAAGCCGGAGAAAAATCTCAACCGACCTCACCAGGTGGTGTGAAATTAGCCAGATCCAATCCCGTCTTAATTCACATATTAAATATTAAATATTCAACTATTAAATGCGTCTTTACATATATGGCCCCTCCAATTTAACAATTCCCCAAGCTAATTGGTGGGGGACTAGTTAAAGAGATCAGATACTTGGTTTTTACTTATCTAGCCTAAGCAAAATTTGATTTTCTATTTTTCGTTTTTCATCAACAGAAATAATTAGGTTTATTTTTATTCATTATAAATCATGTATTAATTCTAGAAACTTGGGCTTTAATTTTATAATGCCAAATGTCTAATATTACAACTAGCTTTTTGTCCACTGCTGGAGCCCCTTGAGGGTGGACTTTAAACGGTGTATTAACTTTGGCCTTCATTTGACCTATCTGTGAGACTTCAATTTGGAAACTGCACAGGGGCCAGTTGGATAAAAGGAATTACTAATAAATTATTAGTGATTAGTTGATTAGTGTAGCAGTTTGATTGAAAATAACTAAAGTTGTTGAAGAGCCAGAGGGATATTTAATATGCCGTTTTGAAAAGCTTTTGAAATGCAAAATCGAACTATATATTCAAAACTGGGGTATAATTACAATGTGGACTCAGCCTTAACCTTAAAAAATCGGATTTTCTCTGATATCTGTGATCAGAACTATTCAAAAGAACAATTCTATTGAAAGTATGGGCAATTTTTGTATTAGCCACTTCATTATCTACAAGCTAATACCGAAAACACCAAAATTTGTTGGTTCAATTAAAAGTTCTGTTCATTAGTATTGCTGCACTAATCAACTAATCACTAATAATTTATTAGTAATAACTTTTATGCAACGGGCCCCAGGAAGGGCGTGCAATTTGCGGGCCCCAGCTATGGTTATCGAGCCAATAGGATTTTGAATCTACTCTTCGGCAAAAATTCTTTTTCATCAATATGTTGCAATTGCTTCCACGAAAGCAGTTTTAAGAAAAAAGAGCATTCTTGCTCTTTTAGACTAGCTGTTGTTCCTGCTACTTATAGATGCTTTAGTGATGTTTAGCTGCGCCACATGCCTTTGGATAATAACGGCCATGAGCTAACATGCTTAGGGCTTCCAAAATTTGTTGCTTTAACGATTTATCAAGTACGTTCAGAACAGTAAAGTCAATATCCTGCGGAATGGCAACGGCCACAAAAAGTGGTCGCAAGGTTGTTTGTAGTCTTTTCAAATCAACCTAAAATAAATAATGCAAAACTAGTACAGTCGAAGCTGTGTACGCCAAAACAGTAAAATCTTAGTTTGAGGATTTCTAACACTATACTGATGATACCTGATAATGAGGGTCAGTTAATTACTGTTACAAGGCTATGAGATGTAGGATCGGTCGAGGGGTCAATTTCTAAAGCGATGTGAGCAATAGACCTATTCTAAATTTCCACCACCTACTCCTAGCTTGTAACTTCTTTCACAGTGCGTTTAAAACTGTGAAAATTGTGCTGTGTTTTGACTGTCATGAAAATCCAAGGATTATGATGTCTCAACGCTTCAAGCTGTTCTACAGATTTTTTCAATGTTTTATCGCGAGCTAGTCCGTGGCAGGAAACAACGTTCTTCAAAATGTTTATATTAGATGTTATATGTTGAATCTGAGACAAAATCTTACTTCAGCAAGACTTCGAACCACTTTCTTTCCACTCAGAAAAGCCAACAGTATGTATTTCGTGTAGGAATCCAAATTATTAAGTTTCTTAAATTTTGTTGAGGAGCTTTCCGTGAACGAGCTCAACACTTTCTCCAAATCGTAGACAATACGCTTCGGCAAGAAAAGGCCCTGAAATCGCCGACGGTTACTAGATAAAAACAGACGCTCCGGAGGAGGAGCTCACGTTACATAATGTTATGTTGCATCCTTTATTTAAGGTTTAGAAATGTTTCGTAGTCCCAATGTACTCACGATACAAAACACTAAAACGAGTTCACGAAACAAATCACTGAGAAATTTAGTGGTTCACCGCTGCTTTGGGCTTGCTGTTCAATACTAGTTCCAAGTACCATCACAGCGAACACCGAATGAGATAAACCGGAGGTCGCGGTTAAGTTTATCTCTGAGGCTCGACTTTACAGCTTTGAAAAGTCCGCCGTTCTTGAATCATTGACCATCATTGCATACGAAAGATTTAACAAATTGAACTTCTTCCGTAATGAATTACAGGGTTTAAATCTTCTCACTGGGGATGGGGTAAATCGACAGTGAAAAGAAGAAAAAACGCGGTTGAAAGAACTGTTGGCCACAATTTGGTTGGTGCAGCTTAGCGCAGTTAGAATTTTTTACAAAGTGAGGTGTGAGGTGAACTTATTCACAAACTAAACTACGAATGCGGAAGATTTGCTGGTCATACCTTGACTCTCTTCATAACTAAGACTTCTACTGATTTCCAGTGCTTTTAAAGCTTTCCCCTTTCTCAAGCTTGCATTTCTCTACGAAACTGTGTCCGTATGTCTGTAATTTCATGCTAAGTCCAAACCTAGTTATTGTTAGCCTGTCGCCTTAAATAACCAAATCGCACTGATCGATTCAGTCCAGTACAATGTGGGATGGCAAACATAATCATCACAAAAATCACGACTGTTACAATAATTTTTAAATTTATGCAATGAATGTCTTTAGCTATGACAACCTGTACGACTGCTTTGCAACACTAATTATCTTCAAGTCCTAAAACCAAAGTTTAAAGCAATTTTAATGTTTCTAATTCATTACATTTTTATAGAAGTTACTGCACAAATACTTGAAACAGAATTACAACCAGAGCTATATTTTGTTCTTTGTCACCACTAAGCCTTGGTTGCAAAAATGTACAAGACTACTTCATTTGTGAAAAAGAAATGTTTTAAAATAATGCAATAAATCCATGATGAAAGTGGACAACCTTAGCAAGTTTAATGTCCAGGTTGGGCCTGTTTACAAAAATGTGAACCTCGCCGCTCTTGTCAATCCAACAAATTTTTGAGAAAAGTTTTTTGAAAATGACTGGCAAAATTGGCAAAAACAGACGCTTATGTAAAAGACAACACACATAAACACCAATAGACCCTCAAAATGTAAGTAGTTGCTAACAAAATTTGACCAGATATACTAGATATCAAATCCTCTTAACACTTCAAATGCTTCCACAAGTAATGGTTTTGACCTACGTCTAATTCGAGGAAGTTAATAGGAACATTTCACAATTTCAATAAAAGTGAAACGTAAGTTTACGCTCAGGACCAGGTAAGTATTGAAGGAACACAACCTTGGACCAACTCGTACTTCTCCGTGTTAAGAATGCAAAAGAAAACCAAATAGGAACAAGGTATTTCCCATTGATCTCTTTACACGTTCTAGTAAACTAGTAAATGTATGTTCTAGTTAAAGTATTCTAGTTTACTTTCCTTGAGTTACTGAAATAAAACCATCAAGGGCTTATATAGCCTTGTATTATTTGAATTGGTTGCACTGCTAATAGTCAACTGTAATTAGCAATATTATTATTAAAGTTATTATTATTGTAATTATATTTTATTTTATTATTACTTATTATTATTACTTTATTTTTTAATTAGTTTATAATTATTTTATTATGTTATTATTATTGTTATAATAGTTACACTGCTTGGAAATATCGTTGACTTCCAACAATTTCGTAAGCTTACCGGTGGATGCTGATGCAGTAGAATTTTGAGTAACTCTATCAAAGCTTTCTGTTGCATCGAAGTCGCCAACACGTCGAAAACTGCAAAGTTGTACAGGTCAGACTGAATGGGCTCACGTGGGAAGAAAAATCGAATTTGTGCTCGGTATGCTTCCTAAAAATACACAAACAGGAAGCCAACACAGGAAGACTAGTTTCATGGATTACTGTTGAAGCGATTTTGTATGACTATAGGACAATGCTGTATTTGATATGATTGCAGAAACAATGCTCGACATCTATTTTGTGCATACAAACGCTGGTATTAGTGCAATATGGCATTAGCGATTGTCATTGCCAAGACAATTATTTCAACAGCATTCACCTTTGATGTTTTGAAGGATTTTGAAACATCTTCAAGGATTCAATGCTTCTTTATCTAGTGCTTTATAGCACTCCCAGTCAGCGAGGTTTCCATCAACATGGAAGGGTTTAATGGGGTATACATGACTATTTTCTTTTCTGCATTGATTTTTACATTAGAAATTGATACAGAAAATCACTATTCATTCATCTATTCAATCAGCGCTGCTGACCCCAACCTAAACGATACGCAGGGTTCCTTGCTGTACCAGGATCCACAGAAAACCCCAGAATCCCTCGCAGTGACATAACTATTAAAATTACCTAATTTAAATAGTTTACCAATTTACCTTGCACTTGCACACATGAGTGATTAAAAATAAGAGTGACAATAAATCTACTCTCTAAGGTAAACACGATGTTCTGCAAACTTGGCTGATCTTTTCTATAAGCTGAGGCTTCTCATCTAAGCTTTGTTTGCAATACTTGTACGATGAAGATAGCGACTGGCATGATTTGTATAGTTGCGTTTTCGAGCTTCGCGTTGCAAATGTATTGGTCGAATTTGATGAAAGAAGAAGCACTGACAATTTCCGATTTTAGTTAGAACATTTCAAAGCTAACCATGCGCTATCCCTCTAAGTCGTTGCTTCGCAGCACCAATTGAAGAATAAGTTGAGAAAGTCGGTAAGTAAGTAAAGCAAGTTGAGAAAGTTGGAAAAGTAAAACATAACCTAAAACTACCCGAATTAATCAAAACACTAACCAGCAATTGGAATTGCATAAATCGTATTGTGACATTTTTCAAAAATTGCTGTACATTTTCTTTAGCATATTTTGATAAATGGTTCAATAGACCAAAGTCAAATGGATATTGAGGCCAATGGCTCAGCATTATGGCATGCAATTCATACTGAACTTCAGTCGGTGCTGTCTAAAACAGAAAATCTTCAATAAAAATTTTATTTTAGTACGTGTCATGACGTCTACGACTTACCCACTACTTATCAAAATTTCAAAGCCGTATCCGCGTAGACTTTTGACAAATTTTTGAAGTTTGTTGGATTCTAGATTGAGTAGTATTTCAAATTAAGTTCGATAATTTGAGAATGTTTGGGTTTTCGCGTTAACAAAAGACCATCGCAATTAATATACCAACCGTCTGCGTACGTTTACGTATTTCTACTAGCGATGGTTCAAAGACAAATAAGCCTGAAGGGTGCTGTAAAAATTAAACACGTTGTATTTGGTTGACTAAAATTTGCAGTCAATTCAAAACAGTTAAACTACACTAAAATCACCGAGTTTGGGGATAAGTAATTTATGTTACGTCGGTTACCTGGGCTGTATGCTGGTTAGAGTATTCCATCAGGGCTTGTAGCAACATCATTTGCAAAGCAGGGCTATAGCGGTTAAGCTCAGCAAAGTCAGTCCAATTGTAGTTTAGCCCTCCAAATGGCAGCTCTGTCGTGGCAGCGGTCTGTAACATCCAAACGTTTGACAACACTTAACAGCTACGGAATTAAAACAAAAGGAAACTCATTCTGAAAATGAGTTTAATCTTCAACCGAAATTTTAAAACTGATTATGGCATTATGGCATTATGCTGCTGTTTTAAATACCGTCCGACAATCACGTACTGTTGTCCTGCAGATGAGAATTAAAGAAGCCATACATGCAGACATAGAATTGAATGAAGTAATTGCTACATTAAGCACGACTAAAAAAATTTAACTTAGAAGTTTATCAGATTTGTTGCAACCTAGTGCTATCAGTACATAGGCGAAGCCGTTGATGAGACCTTTACTAACCGGGTGTGCAAATTTCTGGACATGTTATTATTATTATTATTATTATTATTATTATTATTATTATTATTATTATTATTATTATGGACGTGATTAAAAACAAACAACGAGGAAGCATTATATTTTGTGAGCAAATCAGAACAGTAACACTGCTCACAGTAGTGCTCTCTATAGTGGTCTGTTCTGTTACTGTAGATGACGCAAGCGTTGTATGAGTCTGTATTTGCTGCTGTTGCTGGGCGACTTGAATCAATATCTTCCTGATTTCATTCCGAAGTAGTAGTTCTAGACCGTTCAATTTGCTAAAATCGGGACTTTCTGCTGAAGACAGAATTTCTGCGGCTACTTTCATTTTCAAAGGGGCTTCGGAGGATATATTCTGAAAGCAACAATAGCAGCGTCCATTCATAAATTAAGCTCAGTTGCTATTATTGGTATACAGAAGGAAAATATGCTGCTAAGACCGTCAAGATATGTTCAATAGTATTTCAGTAAATAGCACATTTCTCGTTGTTAAAATTACAATCTTGAGTGCATAATGATAATAACATTAAAATTAGAGCAAAGAAATTAGTAAATTCACTGGAATTCACTGGAATTCACTTGGAACTAGATTAATGTAATCAGCATAAAAATGAATACTTAATCAATTAATTAAATAAGTATGTATACAAACATAACAAACACAAACAAGCACGTACATAAATAAATAAACTGAAATTAGGTATCCTTCTAATTTAAATGTGTAGCTTTCTTAATTTGGTTCAACTAAATCTAGCTGAGCTAGTTAACTTAGGCATCAGTTAATTCAGAAGAAAACTTACTAAACAAACATGTGCTGAATTCACCAATGTAAACGAAACTAGTAACCCAAGTGCGCAAATTTGGATAATCATTCCTCTAATTTCGCTAAAATCTTAACACACATACTTAGTATATTGCCATGATTTTGTAACTGTGGCTACGACTTGGTAGCACCTACAGATTCTTGCTTCTGATAAGTAGCCAGATGAAAAAGTTTGGGCATAAAAGCCGACATTCAACTACTGTCTCGAGCAACTAATCATGTAGAAACTGATACAAAGGTTGAACAGAAACATGAAATTCATGTTGCAGCAATTATGAAGAGAATCCGGAATAGCAAAACATTGAACACAGTTGTACTAGAAAGCATCAGAAACATGGCATTTTTCAGAAGTTTTTCATTCATATTAATTAAAATTGGCCAAAATGAAAATAAATTTTAACTGTAATTTAAAATGGAATTCTTTGATTTTTCCAACGGCATAAATTCTGCACAACTGCTAAAATCTAAAACCGGTGGAGCAGATCCACGGCAGAATCAGTACTGTTTGAGGATATGCGTGACTCAGACATAGTAAAGAAGTAGAACTGCTATTTCAGAGTTTTTGATATTTTTTTAAAAATTCAATTCTTCCATAATGTGAGCTCGAAGGGGGTGTACCCTGTGAGCTCCTGTGCCTCCACGACAGACGACAGAGACACCGTCAGACCAGACACATTCGAAAGCTGAAAAAAGTATTAAATTTTGCTGTTTCGTAGCAGTAGTAGCTGCAAGTTGTCAATATCACAATTTATTTTTCGGCAACTTTCGTCCGTTCACAACGTTGTCGAAAAAACAAATGCGTATCCTATTAGTTGTAGTACTGGGAATATGGAGCAAGAATACAAATTTTGACACATATTTAAATTAGCTGGTCTCACAGTCATTGCAGTTATTTGCGCACAAGTTTTATGACATGCCATTCCAGCCTTCCATGAAAGTGAAAATTGTCTTCCTTCTGTTCCCTCGAGTTGCTAATGATATTAACCTGGAAAACGATGATAGGAAAGCTCGTTTAATGCAGAAAAGTAAAATTTACTGTATCAATAATTGCGCGATTATAAATCTGCTGTAATACGAGACATTTAATAGCTGGTCATAGTGATATGCGTTGATCCTACAAATTGACAGACCCGTAAACTATGCTCTAATGGAAATTGATCGAAACTACAAAACAGATCCCAGTGTCTGCCGATGAAAGCATGATTTTTCGCCAACAAACCGCTTTAAAAGCAGACGAAGCCCGAGAGCACTTTCGCACACCATCGTGGAGAAAAACTTAGCATAATTTTACAGTCACTTTGCATTCAAATGGAATCGCTGAATCGGGGGCTGTCATGCAGAAAACGTTTGTTCCGAAAACATTCCCACATGGTTAACAATTCGATTTTAATTTTCATGCGTTGGCAGGCTGAAAATCATAATGCAAAAAGTGTAATTTTGAGCTAAAATATAAGATTATTCTAAAACTATTGGTATGGTAGGAAATAAGGATGATAAGCTTCTAAAATTTTGTTTTAAATGGCCAAAACGAATTTGCTGCTGTCATAATATTTTTGTTTAATAGGGGTTAAAAGCGGCCATGCTATATACATTTTGGAAAGTGTTGTTCTATTGCGTCAGCAACCGCATCTGATTAGTTAATCTTTTCACTGAAAGCTGGTTTTATGATAGTGACAGAAGTTAGTTGGGCAAGTCCTCTTCTAAAAGGAGCATTATCTCGCTTCTGGCATTTAATTCTGTAAATTATCTTGCACCCTGGCAACAGAAGTTCATAGTTCTTCTATATGTAAGAGGATATATAGTTGGAAGGTAGACAGAGTATGACGGTTGTTTAAACTAATTTCTAAAACCTGGCTCCCATTAACACCCAATCTGATTCATCCAATCTTACCATCTTATCTTAAACCAAAAAGGTTAAGAATAGCTGCAGATTAGCATTGATTTAGCTGGGGATCAGGATTGCTAGTCCGATTTTATGGGACTCCACTAGTTAATCTTCTGCTATTCTGCTGCTATGTACTCTTAAATTTTATAGGTGCAGTGCAATGTTCGGCTTTTCTAGCAATCTTCATTCACAAACGTGTCCTCGTTTAGCGATCTCCTTTTTCCAAGCTAGTACCTGTTGGTCACTCCCCCAACAAACCGGAAAATATTTTAATTACCCCTAACCAAACGCGAGGGGTGTGGTTTGCGAGTTGTGTTTTGTCGAACCCCTTCCCTCCGGCAATTATGCACTCTATTTGTTTAAAGTATACCTTCTTGGATACCTTCTTGGATTAGACTTCGATATTCGATGATAATAAGTATGCATCTATTATTAAATATCTATTAAAGACATGTTTTAAGCCAAAGTATCCATTTGTGTCTATTAAAGTTTTAAGCCAAAGATGTCCATGGCGTTTCCCCTATTTGAAATCCTCATGTTGAATTTTTGTATTTCAATTGACAGCAATAGACATCTTGTAACGTTGCAATTTGGTTCAACTTTATCTCCTTTTCGTGAAACGCTCGAGATCTAGACTCGATATTGCAAACGTGCTGTTTGCATCCTAAATTCCTTTGAAGATCAAATCTAGAGAATCTATAAAATTGATACAAAGATGCTATGCGGGACTAACCAGGATAGGACAGTGTTTACCGTGACTACACAAGGCTAGACTACACAATTCGATGCGCCGCCGGCCAATCTCAAAATTTATGGTGCAACGGAAACTCCAACTTCAAAGCTAATTTGTATATGTCGTAGCAAGATCGTAAAATTGGCAAGATAGTTATCTTGCTAAGAGTTTGGTAAGATAGTCATCTTGCTAAAAGCTTAGCAAGATAACTACCTTGCCACGAAATTTAGCAAGATTACTATCTTGCCAAAATTGTTGGTAAGATAGTAATCTTACTAGAATTTAGCAAGATAGTCATCTTGCCAGTTTCAGTATGAAAGGTGTCTTCAATTTGTCATTAGTCATTAGTATACCCTGTTTATGCAGTTTAATGAGTTTAATGCAAGGGGGGAACTTTCGCAAAAATTAACTAACCGTAGTTCTCTGTATCACTGCTGGATTAATATTTTATAATTAATTAATTAATTAATATTAATATAATATTTATGAAGGCACCCTTTCATACTGAAACTGGTAAGATGACTATCTTGCTAAATTCTAGTAAGATTACTATCTTACCAACAATTTTGGCAAGATTGTAATCTTGCTAAATTTCGTGGCAAGTTAGTTATCTTGCTAAAATTTTAGCAAGATAACTATCTTGCTAAACTCTTAGCAAGATAACTATCTTGCCAATTTTACTATCTTGCTACCACATATATAGCTGCAGATTCTACGTAATGAATAATTTTTGCTTTAACCAAAGGGTAAACGCCATGTTTTTTTCACTGCTGCCGCTTTTTAAAGTGGAATCCTTCCAGAAACAGATGTGTTATAGATTTCAAATTTCATTCACTTTATGTAGCAGCTTCCCTTATTAAAAATTCTGCTTGAAGAAGTTATTAAATCACCGGCAAAGTTCAGCCATTGTCCCCTCACGATAAAGATAAAACAGGAACCAGCTCTGTGTTAAGGATAGGTAGAAATCCTTTAGGTTAGATAAAATTATGCCATCTGCAGTACATTTACCTAGGGGCGAGTCATGGGGGCTTGTCCCCAAAAATTGTGACGGGGCTTGTACATTGAACTGAAATTTTCAGGAGGGCTTGTACCTCAAAATAAAATTAGTGAACTCTTTCGAAAAATTAACGCTAATTTTAGTAGAATTTGCTACGAAATCTTCAATCTTGAAAAAAATTAAAAAGTTTGGCCGATTTTAATGAAAGGTGAAACGTTTAACAAAAAAACACCAGCGAAGCCTTTGAATCGAGTTTGAAGTTTTAGTGTAAAAACTAATTTCTTCCGGCAATTTTTGCCTACCCATTGGCTAGTTTTTTCGTTACCCGTTTTCGTTATTGGTAGATCTTGTACCTTGTCCGTGTTCTGGGAACCCCCCAGACCTCCCCGCGTTAACTTTTGCCAGTTGCTACCTGAGTTTGGAAATTCAAAACATTGACTTAAGGAAGACTAAATTTGTTCACGACAATGCAATGCATTCATTAGTACTTTTAATGTCTTCGTGTAATAGGTTAATATGTGCAAAATATGTTCCGTTATATTTGCTTGTTCAATTGCCTTAGCAGTACAGTTTAATTTCCTCTGAGTTTGTACCATAAGCAATGTGATTTATGCCTTCAACCAAAGCACCTATCCATTTTGTCTTCAAACAATTACGCTAAGTGAATGCTTGTTTATCAGAATATAGTGCGAGAGATTATAGGTTACAGCTATGCCGCTGTCAAGGCTACATTGAGGTAATCATTTTCGTCAACTAGAATAAACACATTCCCTCCAGTAACTAAAGCTAGTCAAATGGGCAAGTTTTCGTTGCAAGCCTTCGCGAATTGGACAACCATTCATGGTTTGCCGGACTTGATATTAGGCAAAACATTTTGGGTAAAGATTTTATGGTCTGGGTTGATTCTGGTTTGTTTGGGAATTGCTAGCTACCAAACATATGAAGTGGCAAATGATTTCAGCAGAGGTCCAACAACGTTTGACAGCAAACGGACATATCTTAAGCATATGCCAAACCTAAGCGTTTGCTCGGAGGCGTACATTAACAGATCTAGCATGATAAATAACCTAAACTTCACCGAAGACAGCTATTGGTATCTGAAGCATGTACTGATGATGAATCGATTTGAGGCTAACAGCGGGTACAGCGGTTTCTACTACACCAAAGAAAAGGTGGAAGTTAGGAATGAGTTTTTGGTTAACATGAAAAGATTAGGATTTTCGTCGTTCAATGCACTACTCAAACGCGTTGCCATGGACCCACACGCATTGTTTCCGGTTAATTGGTGGGAAGGGCCGTACAACTATCTTGCACTTGAAGTCTACTTCAATATGGTCGGAGTGTGCTACAAATTTATTACTAGCATCGATGACAAACGTTTTCACAATAACTCGAAATGGGCACACTCTGTTACCATGAGAGTACCCAAACCATCACAGGAAGTGTTTGATAGTGAGCCAAGCGTCGTCAAAAAACGATCTGTCATTTTCAGAGGAATTTCGGATTATTTCGATGGAAGTACCAGGCACTACCTTCTCGTAGGGGATGATGTAAGCAGATTCAGTTTTCAGTCAATTGGAAATTCCGGAGGAGGAGAAATCGAATTTTTTCTAGACATTGAATATCAGCAACTGTTGAACATTCCAGGCGCCGCCTGTAGATATGTGGATCAGCCTGAGCGTCTGCCTTGCTATGTTGCCTGTAAGACAATCTTTGAACAGTGTCTTCGAAACTGTACCATTTTTGACGGAAACGAATCGATAGATATGGCACTGGTCTGCGACGGCGTCATAGATGCCAAACCTCCGGACGATGTTTCTGTTTGCAAGGCGAAGGAATCCGAATGCGCGTCTGGTTGTCTACCGTTCTGCACTGGATATAAGTATAAACTGAAACGTAGATCAGGTTCAACGGCCTCGCAAGATGTCAAGATTACTCTAACCACTCAAAGTCGGTACATACCCACCTATGAACAGCATTACATCTATTCTGTTACTGGACTTCTCAGCAGCATTGGAGGAATCTTCTCATTGTTTACTGGCGTATCGGTAGTTTCCATCATTCAGCTGGTAACCTTTTGGTGTATGTCTGTTGAAACCTGAAAAGGATTCAGCAGCAGACAGAACAAATTTTGGCAGGAAAGAAATTCAATTAGCACTGAATAGACATTAGACTCTGAATAAAAATTTTAAGTATTATAATGGTGCACAAGACGATCATAAACTTGAAATCACAATTTTGCACAATGCACATATATACTTCATTCAATAAAACTCGTGCACCGTAATGCAAGACGTTTCAGCTTATTTCCAAAAAGGATCCCCGTATAGGGTATTGCTTAAAGTGGTCCGTTGGGGAGGGGGTTCGCTAACTAACAGGCAATGAGAAAGAGACAAAACTCAGCCTTAGCCCTGCTTGGGTTGCCCTCCCCCCCAAACTGGGATCACTTTTGACGATTTCACCCAACGGAGGACTATTTTCGGGTACCCCCTCCCCCCGCCAAACAGGGAGGGGCTTGATTGAACATCACCCCTCTTTGTAACAAGAAACATTCGCGTATTGTGGTCGGAGCACCGTTGCGCAATGCAACGACGAGGATCGCTCTAGTGAGTTGTTGTACTTCCAGAATATAAGGGGATTAATTACGGACACTTTGGTGAAGGCAGGACAGGTTACTTAACTGAATTAGGTAAAGGTAGCTAGGTAAAATTTGTCATAACTACAATTATTTGTTTAACAAGAATTCCTTTCTTTCAAATTAATAACAAAACAGTTAACAAAAACAGTTAATACATCATTTACTCTAAGACACAGTGGCGATACGTTTGAATAACAATTAATGAAACGAAATATTTTATGTTTAAATGTGCTCATTTTCGTGAACTGATAAAAACGTTTAGTTTTACTAAACTAAATATAAAAGGCTAACTAAGTGCTGGATCAATAATCGCTAAATATATTACATTTGCTATGAGAAGCTATTTCTGAGCTACTAGATCCTCCATTCCTCTGAAAATGTTTTTTGCGGTTCATACGGATTGTTACGACACGCGCACGTAATTTGTAATAAATTTATTTGATTTGTTTTACATAAAATTCGCTTGTCTTCTTTTGAAGGCTATTATTTATGTAATTTTCAAAACTTGCCCATGGTGCCAAATATGGGGACAGTCAGCAAAACAATTTGCAGTATCAAAGCGATAGCTGACAATATAAAAACAGAACCTTTTGCGTTGAAGTAAATAAACACTTAAAGGTTTACATGGTCTAGAAGACAACTGAAACTTTCGTGGTTTTAGCCGATGTATGTTTCTATCCGGATCCATTCATTATTTTTCCACCCGGAGGTTGCCTTATTTGTAGTATTTGTGTATTTGTAGTAGTAGTTTGGTAGTTTCTATGTTCGACGCGTAGTTTCTGTGTTCGACATACGGGCTAGCTCTTTTATATCCCCGGAGTCCTTAGAGTTTTGCCAACATGATGGCATTTGTTCAGAGTTTAAAACGCTTGTCATCGATTGAAGATCATTGCTTGAAGATTATTGCTTGAAGACTAGTGCTTAATATTGGCGTGGCTTATTCTAGCATATTGTTTGATGCCAAGCGCCCTCCAGCTACTTGTCTATTTGGTGTAGGTCAAAAACCCCTGAAGATAAATCTATCCTGTCATAGGACATGGGGTGCAGGTGCTAATCCCCGGATTCTCAGCCGTAGAGCCAGGAGTGTCACCTCAACTGATGACTGCATCCGTGGAGAGGGAACTGACCTTCTAAACGGACTCCTAAGTGACTGTACGTCTACGTTGTAAAATGACTGCATATACAAATTAGCCGTTTTGTTTTCTTCAAAGATCCTATCGGGTCCTTCATTGTGTTTTTGTCAAGGTTGATGTTTTAGTTTAGTTTGGTTGAGTTTTCTTTTTAGTCTAAACTTGACTAATCTAGTTTCTTTGTTTAGTCGATTTTCATTTGAGCTTCACAACATATCATTTGGGTTTTGGCATTGCTATGCAATGCAAAAATAGACTCAAAATATGTCCTCTAGTGGCTTACTCTTCTTCCAATTCAGAAAATAAATTTAGTCGTAAACAATAGTTTGCGGCGAGCTAAATAGGCGCAAGTGCATCTGTTAAGACATTCCGACCCTATAGTGGAATACTAAATCTTATTACAGCCTACTTGTTTCATTCCTTTTGACATTTTTTCTTTCGCTTCAGTGTGTGTACAGTTATACCTTGTCATGGGCTGATGTAGCATTTGAACAATATTAATTGTCCTGAAAACTTTCGCAACAAAGTTTCCTAGACCAGTTTAGGCAAGGCTTTACGAGATTTGTCCTGATGCTAAGTTGTCCTGTTTATCTTGTTGCAAACGTTGGCTTATAGTAATTGCTGATGTTTCAACATTTAGTTGGTACGACAAATAAGTATGTTATGTAAGTAAGCATTACCAAATAACAATGATTGATCTAACGGACCAACAAGTTTTAATTAGCTAAGTGTTCTGTTGATCAGCCACATATTTTATTCGAAGCTCGCGCTTAATTGTAACTTTCCCCCTACGCACGGACACAGCACACGATACAATAACTAATATCCTGCCCATCAGCCCTTACTATCTGATTGTTGGCAAATTGGCTTATTATAAAAACAAAACAATTGCCTTGAACACTATGCTGTTCCTCAGCTCTAAGCTTAAAGCTTTTGCAGAACGCACAACTATTCACGGACTGCCTGACCTCATTCAGCACTCGAAAACGCAAAACAAAATATTTTGGGCATTTACAATGTCCACGTGTCTTGCTCTAGCACTGTATCAGGTGCGCAGTGCTGCTTTGCTGTATCAACGGCAGCCTAGTGCAATCCAAATGAAGAGAATTTACCTCAACCAAATGCCAAATATGAGTATATGCTCTGAGCTCTACATTAATGTATCGTCCTTTGTGAACCAGTTCAACTTTTCAACTGATGCCTACATTTATTTGAATCACATCCTAACCATGAACCGTTACTCGAAGGAAAGTGGTCTGAGAAAGTCAGAAATGAGATACGGAAAGCAGCAGTTTGAAGGCCAGATGAAAAATTTGGGGTTCTCCACCTTGAATACCCTGCTACATAAAGTGGCAATGAATCCAAATGTTCTTTTCCCAGTGCCATGGACACAACATCCATACAATTACGAGAAAATAGAAACTTATTTGGCTCATCCGGGAGTATGCTACAAATTCATAAGCAAGACAACAACCGATGGAGCATCCTCTGTGCCTTACAGTACCAAAGTATTCCCGCTGCCAGCCAAGAGCGTAATAGAAAACCGATGGCAGATGGTTGGAAAGAAACGAAAAAGACGGGAAACATTTTTGGGAATGGATGTGGGGCAAACGTACGGCGAAGTGGAAGGCAGACACTACCTTCTAATCAGCGATGATCGGAGTGCATTTCCATACATTTCCGTTGATAGCTCCGAAGAAGCAGAAACGGAAATTTTGCTGGACATTAAATACGTCCGTTTGCTGAACACGACGAAGAGTCCATGCCGGGACGTTCCCTATGCGGAGCGTTTACCCTGCTCGGCAGGCTGCGAAATGGTTGCGGAAAAATGCTTAAGAAACTGTAACCCATTTGATGGAACCGACGGTATTGACCTCAGAACGGTCTGTGATGGCATCATTGATACAGAGCCCAGTGCAAATGATTCCGTGCTGTGCCAGCAACAGGAAGAGCACTGCACTTCTCAATGCATTCCGTTCTGTTCAGGGTTTCAGTATCAGGTCAAAACTCAGACAGGCACTACTTTTCGCGGTGAAATAAGGATACAGCTGGAATCACAGTCTAGATACATTCTGTACACGGAAGAATTCTACATTCAGTCTGTCACAAGTTTCCTTAGCAACATCGGCGGGATTCTCTCACTTTTTGCTGGCGTGTCGGTTGTGTCTGTTCTGCAAATACTGTTGTGCTGTTTCGTTGCAACGCGTTGATTCTGGAAGAATGTGGCAGAAACGGAAAAATGCGGGGATAGACAAAAACAATCACTGATGAATGTGCTTTGCTGTTAACTATATAATCGCTTTTAGCATAAAACCATACTGTGTACACGTTGAAATAGAATAGGGACTATTTCTGTCAGCTTTGTCACAAAGTCGAGCTGAGGCTAGCTATTCAGCCATTTCTGTGTGAACTCCACATTGTGGAACGTTGAATAACGATAATGAAATTGTCAACGACACGGTTCGATCGATTGAGTTGAACAGCCAAGCACTCTCTACTCTACTCTACTCTCTCCGGATATACAGACTAGTTCGTGACGATAACTTCAACCCTTTGGAGTTCACGTGAAGCACTGGCATTTAATAAACAGCACCCCTTGCTAATTTGAAATTGCAGGCTGGGTCCACAACTCAAAGCTCCAATATGGTCTAAGTGGCTACTCGTCTGTATCCTAACCTGGTAGAAGAAGAAAGTTCAGACCACATTATACTTCTTTAAAGTTGATAGCATTTATTCAAATCACACAGAACCATAATCATTTGACCATATATATTAACGTTAGGACTGTGAAGGCCATAACAACCAGATGCACAAACAAGCCTCCAAACCTCGGAGATTCAAAGGTAAGTTTTTAAAAGAAATCTGTGAAATACGACTTAAATTACTTTCTAAGGCTAGGCAGTAGTCGCCTTCTGCTTACACTACGTTTCCCCAGGGCTTATTGCTGGAGCACTGTCTGTGCCAGAAAGGGAAGAAAGTATTAATGTAGAAACTGCCATTTACATATAAAGTCAAAACAAAATATGAAATTACTAGAATAAAAACTGAAAAAGTAGGCTGTGTAAAGGACATGAAGGACGGAAATATATGTTTAATTTGGTAAAGTATTATGCCTTTTGAGAAACAGTAAAGTATGGAATATGGGTGCAAAGACATGAAGGAGAGAAATATGTATTTAATTTTTATGCCTTTTGAGAAACAGTAAAGTAGGGAAGATGGTAAGGAAGCTCAAATCCATTTATAGTTTTTGCCATATACAATGCCAGTGTCGTAGAAGGACCAGGTAGGACAGACTACGTAGGTACTAACAAGATCACCTAAGTGGATGCGAGGAAGGGGTCTATCTAAGCTTTGCAACCGAACATATTCTCTGCCAGCTTCGGACTTACATTTTGAACGATGCGAGACAATTGGTTAGCTAAAATTTGGAATTTTAAAGTTCATGCAATCTGTTCAAAGGCTGTAAAACGAAAATCCGAATTCTTAAATAGAGAGACTGGCTAATACACAAACAGATTCGAAAATGTCTGGCCAACATGGAATTTTGATAAATTTATGACAATTAACCTTCGGTCGTGGTTAGGTCAGCGATAGGATTGCTTGAATTTTATGAAAGAATAGTATATAGTTTTCTTTTTCAAACAGAAAAATTTTAAGTTCATTTCGCACAGAAAATTGCGTTTATCAGCAGAATCTGGTACTAACCGGTTCAGTTTTGAGATGATTTTGTGCAGTGCGTTAATTTTCCAAGTGAAAAGAGAATTTGGTGCAAGATCTTTGATAAGGATTTCCAGGTTTCATCCTTGGCCAACTATCCTTTTCAGATGGTCTTAAGGTAGAAAGAAACTGTAAGATTAATAAATTCCAAGTTGTATTGTATTTATCACTTTTGTGCTTTTAATCATGCTTTGTCCGAAATCCATGAGTTCTGAAATTGGACATGTGTGCTTTAGCTGTCCTGTTGAGTTGCCTTCAAATGGTACTTTCAATAAGCGTAGAAATCCAAAAACATTTTGCAGATTATTTTCCGTTCAGGGAGAAATTCAGGAGCAAATAATTTTTCGCTGTCAAAAATTGTAGTTCTAGATTCAGCATATTCGAACAAATTTTGAAGGTACAGATCAACTCTAATTGAGACCTACTCTTGAAATTTGAGATTTTGCAGTGAGCGCCATAGTGAGTCACAGACCAGCATCCAACTAACCATTAGTTTCCATAGCGGGGCAAACAAGGGAACGCACCCTAGGAGAACTAAGGTAGCCAGCACTGACCTGAGAACTCGACAGACGCCGTGGCCAATTTTTAAATAATTTCTTCTGCACCTTCCTTTGAAAATCTGTAATAACAAATTCAAGTTTTGAACTAACATCTGATCTTACAAGCGTAAAGATCAGCAATTTCGATTTTTCCGCAGCCGCACTTCACAACCATTTTATGTAGACCTTCATATTACTGACGTAGGTAAATATATTTAATACAGTCAATTCAGAAAGGTTCGATAAATTTCATTCTTAAACTTCAATTGTTCGACTAGGATCTCTGGTGCTTTGGAAAACTTGCGTACGTAATGAATAATGATAATTGAGATTTATACAATCCTTTGATCTAGAACTGTGCAAAAAAATTTAGATACGCTTCCCGCAGGACCCGCAGGTTATTAGTTCATTAGTTATTAGTTCAAGGAAAATTACCAGTTAGCTATGTATGAGTTCCAGTACTCGACCATTACGTATATATACATTTATGCTGAGCTTGGTACGGTGTATGCAAATTTATTGATATAAAATAAGGTCACCGTATGAATTTTTGCCAGCAATTTTTTGAAAAGAAGCGGGAAATACATAAACGGCATTTTAAGACTTTCGAAAGCTTCGTATACGTATACTTCAGAAACAAATTTAATTTTACAACAGCTTTACAGCAAATTTCAGTGGTGCGAGAAGTAATAATTAATTTTAGGACGTTTAATAGTTAATTTTATAGGAAGGCTATAACAGTATATATATATACGTACGTATTAGAACTCTTCCGGTTTCGGCTCTCACGATTTTAGTCTGTGAAGTTTAAGTGGCTAAAACGAACGTAAGGATTGGTGGCCCTGAACAAACTGACCAAAGGAAAAGTTCGTAAATTCGTAGAGCTACGTACAAACTACATCTGCGAAAGGTTTATAACCGAACTTCCAATTCTATTTATACTCGCCTGTAGTTTATTCAAAACTAGTTCCAACCAGATTGTAATAAAGCTACCGTTTAATTTTGGTAGTTTTTCGAATTCTACGTAGGTCATTACCGTAAAGTTTACACAAACTGCACATTTTACCATATACATACAGCCATGTTATTTGATGGAGAATATACTTTCGAACACAAAAGTTACCGTTCAGCGATTTATTTAAGTAATTCTCTCTCTCTCTCTCTCTCTCTCTCTCTCTCTCTCTCTCTCTCTCTCTCTCTCTCTTAAGCAGGCTAATTTAAGCAGGCGTTAATCCACTGCTCTGGGATTGAAGGGGAAAGCAGCTTAGGCAGACATGTTTTGGTACAATTTTTATATGAGTGAAAACTGAATTTTTGCAGGACCACGTTTCTGGAAAGCCTCCAAGGCTGCAAGATTTTAAGTTCGAAAGTATCAATTGGAAGTATAAAACTGCACTGGCCTTGCTTATTGATTTTTCACTGGAAAAGTAAAGATAATTGATAAAACAGCTGCTAATGAACTTTCACTAGTAGAAACAAACATAAGTACTAGCTCGACAGTCGGCTCGCTCATCTGTTTTCATCACACATTTAAGTGTTTCATCTGTCTGCATAAAATTTATACGGCGATATATACTATTCATTGATGAACACAATCCCAAATCACCTACCAAATATCCCAGTGGCTTGCTGATTAAGTCACGGCTTCAGCGAAGTCAAAAGTAAAACTGGAATGTGTTGGGAATATAGAAAAGGAATACTCGATGCAACAGCATTGTAAGCTAAAAACAAAAATGAACTGGGAGAAAAGCCTGACTAGTCTTTGGCGATAGTCGTTTACCAGCTGCGTAGACCGCCTGTTTCCGGTCCATAGTGGCATCGCTCTTCCAGTTTCTTTGCCCAGGAGGGCGTCTATTTTTCCAATAGGGGATGATGATATAAAAATAAATTTTTGATTGTAAAATGTTATAAACTGACGCTATTCAATCGAATGGTTAATTTGGATTTAATGATCGTTCAAAGCTAGATATAATTTTTAGTAAAAATTAATTTGCCGCATAAATTTTTCGCTCAGAGTACCTCCTTGGTTTGCAAGAAAAGCTGCTAAAAACCTAATTGCCTAATTTGTTCCCGCCCAGATTCTGTTCTTTAGGTGTCATTCCAATTAAAAAGCCTAATTTGTAAAACAAAACTTTGGATTGGTGTGCCAGAATTATATGAACAGTGGTAAAAGTTTGCTTAAAATTTGAGTACACAGCTTACGTATACATAGATGTTTATATAATAGAGGCCAAAATATTCGCATTGCAATAATTATATGCATACACTAAAGATACTAATGCATATAGACATGTATAGGTACAAACAATATATAACAGCCTATACATACGCAGAACACACAGCAGCGTAGCACGTGTACACATACACAGCAAATACCCCAAAACGTAGCAAACTAAGCCCGCGCAAACTTTAGCAGTAGCAATAAAACTACATTTTAACCTTTAAAGTATTAAGACTTCGACGTTTTGGATTTGCACGCGCCCGGCCATAGATCGAATCACAGAACATTAACAGCAACTGACAAAAAATTTTCCGTTCATATGGGGTGAAATTTTTTTGTGATATATGTATGCGTACTTTATTTTATATAATCATTATCGTACTTTGTGGTATTTAATATCTGTAGTAATTGCCGTATCTTATTCGTAGGTTATCACCGTAGTTGCTTTGTAGTGCTTGCTTACTTTACCCTGTACTGTTACTGTTCTGTATTGTATCTTGCAAACAGGAGTTTCAACTTCCGAAGGGGTGAGTGATGTCACAGGTGTAGAAATTCATACGTAAAACAGCTAAATTATTTAATGTTTAACAATGAAAATTAATTATTAGGTATCAAAATTATGGAAATTATAAGTAAAATTTATTCTTACGTACATACCTAAACTATTAACTTTTCGGAAATATTCTAAGTCCCAACTTTCGTATAGTAGGACTTAACTTTCTTTCATGGGTCTTATGGTAGTTCTCGAAGGCAGGCTGAAGGTAGAGTATCTTACGTAAAAGCACGGGATATGCTGATGTTTTGTTATTGGTTAGTGAATTTTCGTAAGCGTCGTGACTTTGCTAGTTCTTGGAATTGTAGCTTATGCCTGACAGTTGATGGACACTTTGTTCCAATTTTCTAAGTTTTTATGTTTCCTGAACTATTACGAAACAAGCCAGAAAGTGTTAGTCAAAGCTTCGTCAGAGAAAGAGTTGAAAGAGACCGACTGAGTTTTTATGCTTTCTGGTGGAAAGAGCTTTCGACTTTTCGACAAGGCGTCATTAGAAAAGGGAGATACGGTAACACGTGAGAGGCGGAGCTAGTAGAACTATAAAAGTCTGTGTTTTGAATCATTGTTGCTGGTGTGCTGTTGCTGGTTGCTCGTTGCATTGCTTTTGTCTATACCTGTGGTCTGAACACTGAACTTGTCTGAACTCTGAACTTGTCTTTGTTATAACCCTGCCTTCTGCTTCATAGTAAAAGCCTAGAGTTTACTGATGCCTAAGACGAGCAACGATCCACAACCCTAACCGTCATAAGGCCTACACGGACCAGATTTCCACGCTTCCACTAACTGAACTTGCGAAGGACCTCCAGGCCTCGTGACAATATTATGCCAACAAAAATTTTCTGAACATGCTTTCACAGTTCCAAAACTGATTTGCAAAGGCTAAGATTAAAAATCTGATATTAAAAGCAACATACAACATACTCACTAAACAGACTATTCCAAGCTTTTAAATACAACACTCGTGTTTAATAAGCATTCGTATTCATCGTATTCATATTTTAAACACAAATCAAAGCATTTCGGTACAAAGTCCTCGCAAAGTTCACCCTCTTTCATCTAAACTAATACTGTATCTCAAATTATTAGAAACTTCTAATCACTTACTTTGTGTAAATAAATACTTTCCATTATTTTACCTTAATTGCATGGTAGAGGAAAACACTGTGGATGGCCTGTTGGACAGTTTCCATTCCCGAAGGAAAAGGGAAATATTGTTGACACCGCCGACACTCGACAGCCGGGTAGAGAGTCCTAAAACGAAAGAATTTCTAATTAGTTAATAAATTAATAAAAAACATAAATTACAAACAATATTATTATTTATTGCAACACAACCGTGTTAAGCTGAGCAACACAGTAACAGTCAACTTGTTAGCTTACCAGAAATGGAGTCTGCCATTTTATCAATTTTACACGGAATGTTTTAGACGAAAACCGAAATACTTGCATTCAGTTTAGGGCACAAAAAGGCATAAACACAATATATTCTTTGTTATGATACTACCTACCTAGAGTTCGTAATGTGTATAGCAATGTACCGGTAACTATGACCAGTTTCTCTCAGAAAGCACCAAATCCTAGGCATGAGTTTCTAAACATCCAGTAAAAGCTTACTCAAGTAGTACGTTGTTTTGCCATTGTGGTAAAACGTACCAATCTACTAATCATTATACGTCGGTGTGTGAGTACCTTACCTTGATAATTTTGGTGGCAGCAGGAGAGTTCGCACCATAGTTGTTATGCTCCTCTATACCCGTAGCAATGGTGAGTATGTTGGGATCAAAGATGATATCGTCGGATCAAAATGAATCTTATTCACCAGAAGGTGATAGAATCGACCGCAGATCCCAACCTTTCGATCCTTATCAGCAGCCTAGAAAAAGTGATTCAGAAGTTTACACAATAAGGTCTTCTCACATTCATAAAAAAATTGGAAAAGTGAATTTGAAAAACTGAAAAATTTGAAAGATGCATTTTACGAAACGGCTGCCAAAAGTAACCAAACCGCCCAACAACAGACTGTAAAATCCTATTTTTAAACGAAAACTACACTCTAATGTATATCGCAAACACGTAAACATTGAAATATCTTTAAAATTTTAGATTATACATACACCAATTGTGATTAAAATCTTTCCAAAATAATTTAATTCAAGTATCGCCACACCTGTCCTTCCTCATCAAAGGCCATAATCACCACGCAGCAGCGCCGTGCCGTTTGACCAGGGAAGCTCGTTTCAGAAATTCCGTTTGCCGCTCTTCAAACTGTTGAGACTGTTTACTGGAACACACGCCTTTGACAGCATTTCAGGCCGGGCTTTCAATCCGCGCAAAATTAGACGAATCAATGCACAGAGGAACCTGGGGGAAAAGACAGGACACAAAACTGAATATTGGAAAATGACAAAAATTAAGTTTAAACCAAAAAATTCAATTAATTTCTCAGAAAAAACTAACCAAATTTTTGTTCCCTGAAAACAGCCGTGGGTGGACCGTCCGAATGTGCACTCACAATTTCACTGATTTGTTGATTTATTCCTATATTTGGTACATATAAATTTTTTGTCTAAATATTTAGCCCATTGGCTCTCTCTCCTGTTCGAACTAAGGCTCGGCCATAGTGACTGCAGGCAGGCGTTTTTCATTATTTCTTTATGATATTTGTCTAAATAGTTTTATCTGGTTTTATCAATTGTCTAAATTTCATACTTTATTTCTACATTTTGCATTTCTATACCTTTGCAGCATCCGGCTCGGAGGCAACAGGATGGACAAATTTGGTCATACACTGGACCCCGTCCAAGAGGCCGTCGTCCACATTAATATCCAACACTTGAGCCCCGTTCTCTACCTGATCCTTGGCAACCGTTAAAGCATCCTAAGACACAAAAAATAATGAAATTAAAGTGAAAGAATATTCTGTTCGTTCGGTTACAAGAAAATCTGACGAATCCTTCTCTGGAGAGGGATTACAGCATTTAGATGGCAGTTATATTTGCTGCGCGCAGCACAATAGAAAAAAGTAAATGTGAACTTAAATTACTTATTTAATTTATTACATTAATTTATTTTACTGCATTACATTTACATATAAAAATTACAGAAGCTACTTTACCTCAAATTTACCATCTCGAATCAAATTACAGAAGATCTTAGACCCGGCAACATTACATCGTTCGCCGATATTGACGAAATTTGTAAATGTCCCTATTCTGAATGATTCAAGCCTAAAAACATCAAACAAATAAAACTTTAAAATAAAAATTAATTAACTAATTAACTCAAGCATTACGAACAATTAAAACAGGGAGCAATATCGTGTGTACAAAGACAACAATTACAGCAGCTATTTTCTAGCCAAAACAAAAAACATGAAAACTATCAAAACCATGAAGTTTACAATAATATTATTCCACGG
>JASAND010016293.1:0-28953 GCA_030248195.1 Trissonchulus latispiculum | reverse complement strand
GCAATATGTGTGTTATACCATTATAATACGTGTTTCGCACTAAAAAATGAGTACAAATTACCCTATTTGGTCTACTTTGACCACCTTCTGCATTATTTAGGCGCATAAACAGGCACTGCGCCTTAAATATTATTGTAATCTCAACGAATGCTCTGTAAAAATTCCACGAAGGTCACGAAATAGAAAATTTCTCAGCTTCTGGGGGGCTCCGCCCCCCAGACCCCCGGAAAAATTTTGCATTCCCCTCCCCCCGAAATTTTTTTCTGGCTACGCTAGTGGTGATAGGTACGTAAGTAATCTAGGCAGGCCCCTTCTTATGTGCCTCTCTGCTATATATCTCCAACCAAATACTGCCTGCCAAAGCTGTTTCTGGGTGAGGTTCATACAGAACTTTGGGAAAGATAAATATCAATGGGCCCGACTCTCCTGTTTGGTATCCCCCAACCCGATAGCTTTTGTTGGCACGTTCCTTTTTGTTTTAGGTTGGATAATTTATATTCATTTGTAACGTTTGTTTTGGTATTTCAGTTGGAGCGAGTGGTTCAGGCTTTTCAGTTGACCAGGTGGTTGTGCCCAGCTGTCGCGCCTCTGCTGTTGATAACGACTCGGTTGATTCGCCTTCTTCTTCTGCGAAAGCCTCCATCCCTTCTGCGTTCCAGAATCCGGATTCGGAGAAGGTCCCCGCCAGTCAAATCCGTCGTCCTAATTTGCATAAATCGTACAGTCTCTCCACCGAGTTTCCCGTTCCTTCTGCTGCCAATTCCGCATCTCATCGTCTGTCGATCAGGAAAGGAGCCGGAGAGTCAGAGGAGCGTCCTTGTGTGGATCCAGTCGATCATTTGAGATCCAATCTATCAGCCGAAGCGTGGATCATGTCCGCTGGCGGTGGCGGGAAGACGGCGACCGGGTCCCAGTGCCCCGTCCACAAGGTCATCATGGTCGGGAGTGGCGGCGTCGGAAAGTCTGCCCTCACATTGCAGTTCATGTATGATGAGGTATACCTATGACTGTGCGTGAGGCGTACGAGTGGAAGCAGTTTTGACATTGATAACCTGGGTTTTCTTTAGGCTAATTATGTGAGAGCAGACTCTGTCCACTTGTGGGAAAGGGAAGACCACCAAAGCGGGGGAATAAAACGGGCCAAAAATGCTACGTATGCTGCTACAATTTAGCTAAAAAGTGCTCAAAGATCAAATTTTAAGCCGAAATTGATGGTTTTAGACCAAAAAATTCCGGAGAAGCGAAGATCCCCCACACTAAGCTGGCTTTTTCCTAGGCAAAAATTGCTGAGGGGGAAGTCTGGGGGGGGGTTCGGATTTCTGAGGGGGGGAGAAAAAGTTTTCAAAAATGCTTACAAAAATAGCTATTTTTTGCTGCTGAGCTAAAATATTAACTATATATTTTTAACCTCAATTTGAGCTTAAAATAGTTTAAAAATGCTTAAAAATGTGTAAAAATCCGGCGAAGCCGGAAAAATTTTTCAAAATTTACCCTCGAAACCCTATTTTCCGGGCACTTTAAAGTTCTGGGGGAGAAGGCCCGAATCCTGGGGGGCGATTCTGGGGGGGACTCAGGTCTGGGGGGTTGCCCCCCACCCACCGCCCCCCCCCCTGTAGGAAAAAGCCAGCTAAGGAAAACCCAGACGACAACATCCTAATTGTTGTGTGTGTGCATACGTACACCTGGTACTTGATACCTACTGTTTCCTGACAACTTGCACAAAAAGCTTTGTATTAACCTTGTGATTTCTGCTATGTATATATATCTTAAGGGTTGCTCCGATTTTAAGCTGAACTCAGACGGTCGTGAAGCCGATTGGTCTTAGGCGCTGCCACTCTGACGTGATGGTCGGTAGTTGGAGTCCCCAAGTTTAAATTTTCCTAATTTCGTTGAGCCACGGGACTTGGCCCCATGTATTGTAGCCTAAGCATAGCCGACTGTCCACCACTAATTGCTGATTTGAGAGAGGACTTTGTGTGTGTTTCAGTTTGTGGAGGACTACGAGCCGACGAAGGCGGACTCGTATCGGAAGAAGGTGATGCTGGACGGGGAGGAGTGCCAGATCGACATCCTGGACACGGCCGGGCAGGAGGACTACGCCGCCATACGGTACGATCACGCTCCCTCCCTCCCTCCCTCCACTCTCAGTGGGACTCATCACTGGGATTGGCACACATTTATGACCAAATTTTCGCCTAATCTCGTCAATTCTTGCCGCTCTGTCCCCCAAAATCAGCAACAATTCACGACAGTGTTGCCAATTTCGCGGCGATTTTTGCATGGATTACAAGCTTGGATATGCTATTTCTTCTTAATTTTAGAAACATAAATTTAAACCCGAGTGTGCAATTTAATCATACTTTATTTTTGTCAGTTAAAGTCGACTTTCTTGAGGACCTGAGCACAAAGCTGTGCTTACTGTGAAGACTAACTACAGAGGTCGGTATCCTTAAGCCAGCCCGGTTCACAGGTTAACTACTGTTAGTTCTGTTCTGATTAGAGCAAACTGTGACTATACGTAGCTGTACATGTGAGCAAGTTCGGTCAGCTCAAGCTGGACTCCTGTGTCTGTAGCAGTCTAGCTATCCACGGCTGGGCTGAATTGGACAGTTGCAATTTGATTGGTTGCTGGAGGCGGGCAAGATAAGATTGCTCCAGGAGCAAACCTGTTTGCTCTGGTTAGCCGCTTACTTCACCTTCAGATTATAGCTAAAATGTGGCCAATAATCACGTATTCACCAAAGTTTTATTCACTTTCACTGCATTCGTATTGTCGAAATTTTGATTCAAAATATGTCGTTTTTTCGAAAAACAGTCGACATTCAAATTTTGAAAAATCACGTAGATCAGGTGAAAATCCGCCTAAAGCTGTCCTGCAAATCTCTAGTCTAGCAACCTTAAACTGGACCAGAAGAGTGAATTTTGTAGAGAGTTTAGTATTCAAGTTAAGTATGACAATGTATATATTTTCTGAAAGCTCAAAAATCAGGGATTTCATAATTTTTAAAAACAGTAGGGAAAAGAAATAATAATTGAAAAGTAGTCGAGTTTGGTATCCAATTAAAGGTCTCGTTCAGGAGAACACGAATATGTGTAAATTAAGTGGATTTGGGGCGGCACGTGGTTCCAGCGGGCCCACATCCCTAAAAATAAAAGTTGCCCCGATCGCTACAAACTTGGGCTCATTTGAAAGCTCTCATCACGCTGAGTGAAAGTTATAATTGGGCCATCGCTCAAAAATGCTGTCTGCGAAAGTTATTCCTCTTTAAACACCAAAAATGGGTCGTTTTAACACTTTTGGAGGGTTTAATCCAGACTAGCGAAAGCTGTGAGCTGAATCAAGTCAAGCCAGTGCGCTACATTTTGCGTCTCATCATTATACACAAGGAAAATTGCAGCTTTCGATCTTCACGCATGCGTAAGATCATCAAATTTAAACAAACTTCAAAGGAATCGACACGGCGGCTCCTTTGAAGTTTGTTTATCTTCTTTGAAACTAGCTTATCTTACGCATGGATGAAGATCCAAAGCTGCAATTTTCAGTAGTTTTATACAATGAGTTGGTGTTTAAAGAGGAATAATTTTCGCAGACAGCATTTTTGAGCGAGGACCCAATTATGACTTTTACTCAACGTGATGAGAGCTTTCAAATGAGCCCAAGTTTGTAGCGATCGGAGCAACTTTTGTTTTTCGAGATAATTATGGGCCCGCTGGAACCACGTGCCGCCCCAAACCAATCCACTTAATTTATACATATTCATGTTCTCCTGAACGAGACATTTAATTTGATACCAAACTCGACTACCTTTCGCATATTATTTCTTTTCCAACTGTTTTTAAATTTCATGAAATTTTAAATTTTAAAATTTTAAAATTTTTGAAATCTCTGATTTCTGAGCTTTCAAAAATATATACATTGTCATATCTAACTTGAATAATAAACTCTCTACAAAATCCACTCTTCTGGTCCAGTTTAAGTTTGCTAGACTATAGTCAGAATTGTCCGTTGGCCGAGTAGTCGTACGTGAGTATTAGCAAGAGTACATAATAATTAAGAGTACAAGCATCTACGTTCTCATGCTCGAAAACACAACTACTCAGTTGGTTCTGAGTGCGTCTGTTGCGAGCTTTAGAATACAAACATAGCGTGCAAATTTTTTTGAAGTGATGGGTCTAATTTGTGGGTCTTTTTTGAGCCGTCATTGTGCAGATCATGACGCAAGCCTAATAACTAAGAGCTTGACGCTTGTCATACTCTTAGTTATTATGTTCTCGTGGTAATAGCCATCCAAATTTAGAAAAAGGGGCAACGATCAAAGGATTTTGGAATTCGAAAAATTTAATAACTTACTCATTTCTGAACCGTAAAAGCTACAATTTTGTGAGTGTGTGTGTGTGTGAGAGTGTGTGTGTGTGTGTGTGTGTGTGTGTGTGTGTGTGTGTGTGTGTGTGTGTGTGTGTGTGTGTGTGTGTGTGTGTGTGTGTGTGTGTGTGTGTGTGTGTGTGTGTGTGTGTGTGTGTGTGTGTGTGTTCAATCAAGCATGGGGAAAAGTTTCAGGAACGCTTTTGGGTTACGGGTTGAGGTCGGTCGGATTCTATGGGGGACGGTCTCTGAATGGGCCACCCCCACCTCCCTCAGTAAAAATAAGGCAGTATATACCGGTTTTCTGTTTCAGTGACAACTACTATCGCAGCGGGGAGGGCTTCATGTGCGTTTTCTCCATCACTGATCCGGAATCCTTCCAGGCCTGTAATGAGTTCAGGTAATCAGGAGATACCTCTTACTTTTGGTCTTAATAGTTTCGTGACTGTATAAAAGCATGATTATGTTGTTCTCCGTAACGTCTTGACTTACTCTGTACCGACGGGTGAGGCACCTTCTATGGAGACCGAGAAGTGTGCCATTACTCGCCCTTCTTCATACAAGTCTTTTAGAGAAACTAAGTTTGTGCGCAAGTTAGGTAGTTTTTTGTTAAGAAATTTCCTAGGGGTGTGGGCCGCCTCCCCAAAAATAGATGTTTCATGTGACTGCCCATGCTGCCTAAATAAATAGATTTAACCTCCTTCCTTTGTGTACTCCCTAAAGTGTTACAAAAATTGGAAAACCCTAAATGCTAAATGTGTTTTGACAGCAACAAATCAGCTCTTGTAGACAGTTAAAGATAAATTTTCTACTTTCCTTTCAATAAGGGCTACATTTTGATTGAGTTGTTGCTGGAAGTATCATGCGATTTTCAAAATATTCTTAGCGAGATCAGATCCCAAACTGATTTTCGCCTTGGACGGTTTCTCCTTCAGAGAACTCATGAAGGTATAAAGGATAATGCTTAGTTGAAGCCTGGGTAATAGTTGTTGATACTGTGGCTCGCTTTGGGAGAGTGCTGTGATTGTGTGTGCTTTGTGTTTTCAGGGAGCAAATATTGCGAGTGAAGAATTCAGATCGTAGCATTCCATTCCTGTTGGTTGGTAACAAGTCGGATCTGAGCGAGCGGTCCCTGAGTGCGGAGGAGGGTCAGCGGAAGGCGGCGGAGTGGCACGTCCCCTACGTGGAGACCTCCGCCAAGACCAGGTCAAATGTGGACAAGGTACGGACACACCAACAAGACCCCAGATGTCTAACTTACTAAGTCTGTGTGTTGTTTGATGGTCATTTGCTTGCTCCTTGTTTGGAAGGACAGTGGGCTGCTTGATGTGCTCCTCAATCTCAACTTGATCTCCTGGCGCTGTCTGGAATCCAAGTGGAAGCCTTTTGGATTCCCAGCCACTGTGGAATCCATGGCAACCACCAGGCTGACAGACTTGCGAAAAACGGTAGCAAGCTACCCCAAGAAGCCGTTGCCATTGATATGCCGACCGCGACGGCGGTTCTGAGAAGGCGATCGGCAGAATCTTGGCGAGAACAGCTTGTGCACGGAAGAACTAAAACTATTTTCGAAGATCGTGGCAAAACTGCTCCAATGGAATCCGCCTTGCCGCTGGTGGAGCAGCTTGTGCCCGATGCCCTCCCCGGGTCCCCGGGCCAACCAAATGGTTCCCCTTTCGGGCTACCCCCAACAGCCCGACCCATCCTACGGGTCCCTATTCCGGGACAGCCAGACGCCCAATGCCCTGGGCAAACTGCACCGAACTTTACACCCTGCTATATTCTGCCGGGTTTTTCGCAGCCGGGCCTGGTAAGCCAGCATACCTTGCCCGGCTCCTCCTAATGGCTGGCGATGTGGAGCCCAACCCGGGCCCTCGGTGGCCCTGTTCGACCTGTGGGCTCCCAGTTAAAAGTAACTGCTATTCAATCCGATGTGTCTCATGTAATCTATGGACCCACGAGGGCAAATGCAGCGGCATTTCCCCTGCTACCTTCAGGAAAGGAGTGTCGGCCCAGCTGATCTCGAACTTTCGGTGTGCCCGGTGCCTACACAATCCTACCGTTCGGCCCGCCCCAGCGTCTCCACTCATCACAGCACCCCTCGCCCCACCTCCACCGCTACCCTTGCCTCAGTCAACAACAACAACCATTCCTCCGTCGACACAGCAGCCCAACCGCCTCTACCCCGGCCAACGTCAACGGGGAAGCAACCGGCGTAAGCGCGCTGGAAACTTAACGGTTCTGCAATGGAATGCAGGAGCGCTCTCTACAGCGAAACGAGCCTTTCTGCAACGCATATTGGAAGAACTCGACGTCGATATAGCAGCGATCCAAGAAACCTGGCTTAAACCAACTGAACAGCTACGATTCCCTGGATATAACGAGGAGCATCAATATAGAACCCTCGACCGCCGGGGCAGAGGCGGCGATGCCGTCGTGGGCGGCGGCGCTGCCCTCCTCATCAAAAAGGGCATAAACTATGTCAAAACAACTGGACCCCTGGTAGCTGCTAACGACACGACAACCGATGCAGTTGCCGTCAACCTTCTCCTCCATGGCGCGTTAATACCTGTCGCCTCCGTCTACGTCCCGCCTGTCATCAGGACTGCGAATGACCTTCGGGTTCAAAATTTTGATCCGAACTTTCTCCCCTCCTCTACCAGTGCTGTGATATTGGGAGACTTCAACGCTCACTCGCCGCAGTGGGATCCATTCCAACCCCCCAATGCAGTCGGTGAAGATCTAGAGGACTGGATTGCCGCTAACAGTCTCACCGTGGCCAATCTGCCCGCCTCAACCAAAGTCACTTCCTATTCAGTCCCAGACCTGGCTTTAGTCGGGAGGCGTTGGGACAGTGCCTATCACTGGAAACAGCTGAAAGACACTGTATCTGACCATATTCCGGCCATTCTGGAACTAAGAACTGTCACCTCGCCCAGCGAAGCGCCCAAGAAGAGCCGCCTCAACTTTAAGAGGGCCGACTGGGAAAAATTCAGGCATGTACTTGATGATCAGCTGAGCCTGAACCTGCCAGACCCCGCTACTGCAACAGTCCACTCTCTGTCAAAAGCCATCACCCAGTCACTTCAAACCGCGGCTAGGATTGCTATCCCGAAAACCCGCCGCCGGAACCCCAAAGCCTGGTGGAAACCAGAGCTTACCGAAGAGGCAAAGAAATGCCGCGAGCTAAGGAAGTACGCTAGGCACGGTGAACAACAAAAACAGGCCTGGATGACTGAAACTCGGAAGTTCAGGAGCATGATCGCCACTGCAAAACGGGAAGACTGGCAGTCGTTTGCGACGACCCTCAATCTGAGATCTGACCCGGCCAAAGTGATGCGGACTGTAAAAGCCATAGATGGGAAGTCCACATCATGCTCCGGTGGAGCTATCAGGAAGGGGAACAGATTGTGCCTAACTGATAGGGATAAAGCATCTGCCTTTATAGCCGAATACTCGGCCGTCAGCAGGAAGAAAGCACATGGAGACTCAGTGAAAACCATGAAGCTGGTCCGGGAAGCTCTGCGGCCTGCATGCATCTGCGAAAACGAACCCGCACCAACGATTTGCAGTCCGTTTACAACAACTGAATTACTCTATGCCATAAAGCAGCTGAAACTACGGAAAGCTCCTGGCATGGATGGTATTACCAACGAGATGATCCGGAACGCCTCCTCGACTTGTCAGCAGCAACTTCTCGCCCTTTTCAATCTGTCATGGGCCAGTGGTGCTGTACCGAGCCGCTGGCGCCAAGCGGCAATCATCCCCATCCTGAAGAAAGGAAAGTCACCAGAATCCACCAGCTCCTACCGGCCTATCAGCCTAACTCCTGCGCTCGCGAAGCTAATGGAGACCTTAGTCAAACGCAGACTGCAATACTTCCTGGAGAAGAAAGGCTTCTTTACTGCTGTCCAGGCAGGCTTCCGACCGGGAGGATCAACGGAAGACCAAATCCTACGCCTTTCCCAGTCAGTCACCGATGGGTTCAGGTCCAAAGGAAAAGCGAAGCGAACAGCTTTAGTCCTGGTGGACTTCGCCCGGGCGTTTGACACTGTCTGGACACCTGGCCTTCTCCAGAAACTGATCAACTCCGGACTCCCTCTGTGCACTGTCCGCTGGCTACGTCAGTTCCTCTCCGATCGAAGAGCTTGTGTCAGGATCAACTCTTCACGCAGCAGGCTTAGGCCCCTTCACGATGGTGTTCCTCAAGGCAGTTGCCTGTCTCCTCTGCTGTTCCTCATTTTTATCAACGATGTTACCAACAACATGCCTGAAGGGGTTCAGGCGTCCCTGTTTGCGGATGATCTGGCCCTCTGGCACCAAGACGTCCACATTGCCAGGGCGGAGGAAAAACTCCAGATGGCCGTTGATTCCCTACGAGAATGGTCGAATACCTGGCATATGGAAGTGAACGTCAGCAAATGCGAAAGCATGATCTTCACTACCCATAACGCCGAGGCCAAACAGAAGCTACGCCTACGCTATGGAGACCAGCCGATACCGAGCAAAGATAACGTCACCTTCCTGGGCGTGACATTCGACCGTTTGCTCAACTTCGGCTCCCACGTATCCCGGCTGAAGACCAAATCGGCCGGACGGATCAAGGTCCTGTCTGCCTTGTCTGGCACTGATTGGGGACTATCAAAGGAGGATCTGCGGTCAGTTTACATCACCTTTGTGCGATCTGCCCTTGAGTACTGCGCCAGCGTCTGGGGCCCTTTGGCCGCGCCCACCCACCTCCAGACAGCCGAGAAAATCCAAAACAGAGCCTGTAGAATCATATCAGGCTGCTATGGATCTTCCCCTACGGAGGCGCTCCAGCTGGAGGCTGGAGTCATTCCTCTCAGGAACCGAGTAACCTATCTCTCTGCCAAAGCCTATGAAAGGAGTCTACGTCTACCGCAACAGAGTCTCCGGTACCAAGCGATCCACCAGAAACCCGCCAGCCAACGCCAGTTGAAATCTCAACCTTGCTGGCGATCGACGGTTGCTGAGTTTGTGGACTCAACCTGCCTAACGGGATGTCAGCGAGAAAGCATAAACCTACTCCCGCCAATGCCCCCTTGGAACCTGCGAACGGTTGTAACGGCGGATGCTTCACTAGCTACCCGCTGCCCAAAGTCCCTTCCTCCAGACCAGAGGAAGCAGACGACAATGGAAACCCTTCGCAGTCTGCCAGTTCCCACGATTGAACTGTGGACCGACGGTTCCGCTAAATCTGGAACAGAAAGAGGCGGCAGTGGAATCTACGTAATCGACAATAGAACCGGTAGACGGACTCATTTGGCACTCGCAGCTGGAAAGGTATGCTCCAGCTACAGGGCTGAATTATACGCAATCTCCCGTGGCCTGAGGTGGCTCCGTCAAAATCACAAGCTAAACGACTGCCCGTCAATAAGAATTCTCAGCGACTCACTATCGGCGATTGAGCGTCTATCCGGCGGTCCACCGACAACGATGATCCAACTGGAATGGGAAATCTGGGAGCAACTTGATCTCCTGGCGCTGTCTGGAATCCAAGTGGAAGCCTTTTGGATTCCCAGCCACTGTGGAATCCATGGCAACCACCAGGCTGACAGACTTGCGAAAAACGGTAGCAAGCTACCCCAAGAAGCCGTTGCCATTGATATGCCGACCGCGACGGCGGTTCTGAGAAGGCGATCGGCAGAATCTTGGCGAGAACAGCTTGTGCACGGAAGAACTAAAACTATTTTCGAAGATCGTGGTCCCGTTCCACCTGAGCTGGAATCTGGCCTTTCGAAAAGGCAAAGGATCATCCTGTCGCGCCTACGTACCGGGAAAAGCCTGCTACTGGCCCAATACCGTAACCAAATCGACCCCATCGGCTGTCCGTCGGCCCTATGCCCTGATTGCCTAACTGAAGACGAGACACTTGAACACCTAATTTTGACTTGTCCTCAAAAGGAGCCTACCCGGCAGAGGCTCCTGAACTGTTCTGATGGTCTGGCTGTCCTATGGAAGAACCCTTCCGGGGTCCTGGGTTTCCTTGGGGGTACCGGGCGTATCTAGCCCGGCAATATGGTTTCCTCAACCGCCTGGCCACAAGGATGATGATGATGATGATCAGGGTAAGGTCTCACCTGGAACCATTTCTGGCAAGGAGACCGGCGGACCGGCGGGAGAACACTTTAGAATAATGTGCAGCAGGTCCTCCTCCTATTTACAGTCCGAACAGCTGGGAGAATAGGAGATTGCCAGTTTAAAGAGTGGGGTCGGCTCCCTGCGTGTGAAACCAGCTTGATAGTTTTGTGGGGCGCAGATTCGATGGTTGGTTAGAGATTTCTGGGTCGTGTGACTGCTGTTGGAATTTATAAGATTGGGAATGCGGTCCAGCACTGATTTCCTGGAGAATTCAGGGCTGATTCTAGGGAATGTTTCTTGGGGTGAGGCATTTGGGAGGAGGGAGAATCTTTCAAAAAATTTCTAAAAATATTCTCTAAATTGCGCAATTTTTATATAGAGAGTTTTTAGTGCAAAAATATGCAGATTTAGTGTTAAAAAGGCAAAAACTGAGAAAGTAAAAATCTCAGGTGAAACCGGAAATCTTATGAAAACATTGCTCTCTGAGAGGAACAAAATTTGGTACCAAAAGGGGCGCTGACGTTTGGGGAGACCATATGGGGGGCGCCCCCGCAGTTGCGTAAGCCCAGGAGTTGACAGTTGACATAGAGTGTAGTAGCGTTCCTAATGATGGAGCTACTGCAACGCTGAGCATAATATTAACATATCTAATGTTTGTTGGGAAGGGATTTCAATGTTTATTTAGTATGGGAAGGCATTTCAAACTCTAGTGGTAGCGTACAGTCAGCCTTCTGTTTAGGTGTTCTATGAACTGATGCGGGAAATCAAGAAGCGGAAGACGGACAGCGGGGGCAGTCAGCCTTCCCAGAAGCAGAAGTCCAAGAAGAAGCGGAAGTGCTGTCTCCTCTAGGACTCCCTCCCTCCCTCCTTCTCTCCACAGATTATCATCCAGTTCAGTCCAACCTTCATCCCTTGATAACACACAACATGGCCGTCTGGAGTGCTCTGTTTACATGATATACGTATATTTATACCCTTATTACGTCATTGTTTATTAGCCACTGTGTCCTGGCATGTTTATTGTCTTCTCTCTCTCTGTTTCGATCTTACTTTCTTTCTGATTAGGTTGGTCCTTTGCTCTTCTCTCGCCCCGGCTACGGCCTCCTTCGGTCACCAGTCAGTTGTAAGCTACAGTAGTAGTAGTGTCATTGATAGTATCTGTTTTACTTAATCATGTGCTTTCCTCGTACCACGTAAACATTGCCTATGATTGCTATATATACTTATACAACTTATATATAATCGTATGCATGGACTGTACATATGTTATGTTCAAACATGTGGAGGATATATTACTATGTCATGATGTGTGGTATGAGTATGAGTGGTGCGAAGTCTAATCAAATTAGCTCGTTGGATTCGGATGGGAGGAGTGAATCATCTTCCTGTCCGTCAAATTTTTTGGAAAATACGCCTCGCATTTTGCAATTCTTGCTTTTTCTGGGTGGTTGCTTCTGATTGACCTAAGTCTTTGTTACACACATTTTTGGATGACTGTGTTAGACATCGTTGTTGTTTGCCTCTGCTATTTTGATCATGTTTCCTGTTTCCATTAAAATACTGTATACTGTGCAATCAAAAGTTGTTATTTCTGTGATTGCTTTACACCTATTTATATTGGTTTATTGTCTTGCTGCTGCCGCTGTGTGCAGTCTGAGTCAAAATACACTTTATTTAACTTATACCTATATAATGACTGCTATTAAATGTTTTGCGGTGTACGTGAATATTATCGTCTCGGAGTGTTTTCTATTGAAATGTTGGTGAACGTAAGTGCTGGATTGAGAGCTCTTGTTTTGAGTACAAAGCTTACCTACAATTTCAGTTTACCAAATTTGTCAGCTTCAAACAGTCAGACACTCATTCATAGATTAAATTATTCTTATAACCCCCACCCCATTTCCTTCTAATATAATGTAGCCTACCCTGTGTGAGGGTCTTTCTGCGCTTACGTTTTCTGTCTGATAGCAGGTCGCTTGTGTAACTGCTGTTTCTATTGTAACATAGGGCGTTCTATTTCTATGCATCTTTTCGTGATAACGCTTTGCTTACATATTCATGTTGATTAACAAAGCTATGGTCACACCTTGTGCTCGTTTTTCGCAGTGCTCCGTGTGAGTTGATCTTATCTTTTATGGCATAATTATGATGACTAGTTTTTCGTAAAGTAACATACCTAACTAATTTTGGTGCTTTGTTTTAAAGTGATGTGCACATTTACTCCATCTCTCCCGCCCAAACTCATGCTTGGAGTGAATTTCACGTCCAATTGCTAACCTGTTAGTATTTGGTTTAAACTTTTATAACGTTTTTTGGTTTGTGGATTATGGATCTTGTTGCGGCGTTGTTGCGTGTAATGATTACACCTGAATTTGAGGAGCTGTTGTTGTTGATGTTGTACACCTGTTAATCGGATCTGCCTTCTTTTTATGGGCTTTTGGGTTTGCGGGGCTTGTCTGGAGGCAATTCAATGCCGTAGTTCGTTTCTATTCATTATTTATGTTAATCCTTTCATATACATACTAAGTATTTTATTGTACTCCTACGTGATTGACCAGTTTTTCTTTTTTCTGTTGATCGCTTTTGGCCCATTGTGATTTATACATATAATGTGGATTAAAGTGTCGCCTTGTCTCTAGTTGGGTAGAGTAGCTCGTGACAGAGAAGGACTATTGCCCAACAGGATGTCAGAAATGTATAGTTTTCTGCTAAGGTTAGAGGCGAGTTTTCATTTTCTATTCATCAATTTCAAGTTTTTGGACATTTTGGATTGGATGTTTGCGGCTTCGATAAATTTGTTCGTGCACGCGTTGTAGATTGGGTACTATGCATCTAGGTCTACCCTACCCCCACCACTCAAATTCCTTAACACTAATAGGATGAGTTCAAATATGGCAAGAGTTTTCGATTTCTAATGGGGAACCAATGGAAACCGAAATCTTGTCTCCGATTTTGCTGAAAGTTGTATATAGGGGTTTTTGGGCTCGTAGAAAATGGATCTAAAATCTGTTTTTGATTCAGCTTTTCGTTAGTTCAGTATTAGCTTAAGATGTATTATGTAAGCTAATCCTGAGCTAACGAAAAGCTGAATCGAAACCTCAAAACTGATTTCAGATTCGAACTCAGCTCCACTGAAATCCCTGTATGCACGTTTTCAGCAAAATCGAAGACAAAATTTTGCAATACTTGAACTCAGCGTAGTCGAAAACATGCCCATACTAAATTTTAGCTCATTTCGTCAAGTGTTAAGTTAAGGAGGAATGTAAGTGGTGAGGGATAATCGAAGCTAAGAGCCATACTGTGGATATGATAAACCAAATTCTCTGTGTCTTAATTATGATCCCATTTATTTCCGATTTTACTTAATTTTGTATGCCACATGGGTTCGCAAAGCAAGAAATTTACGTTTGTTAAAAAGCTTTTCTCATCTTTCACCATAGACCTGCTGTGCACCGGCCTTGTCCAGTCATCCTGCTAGCCGCAGCCCTGCAGGACTGCCACTGACAGTTAGTTATTGCAGTCTATGGCCTTACCGTATTCTCGCGCTTAAGGTGGTGATTCCTTTTGGGCACATATTGTTATTTGGTGGCGTAAATCAAGACGAAATTTGATGAAACTTTCCGAAATAAGTTCTTTTAGCGTTCTAACACCCTCCGCGCAATCCGGATTCAAAAATTCGAGATTTCCGGTCAGAGTGGTTTTTCCCAATTTCTGAGCGTTTGCCAGCTGCAATACAGTTATGACTGTATTCATTCGAAAGATCTCATTGAGCTTCACATTTTTGCTTTTTAAAGCAAGTTTCTAGCTTTTCTCTACCGTGAGATATAGCCGATTTTCTAGTTTTGGCGTCGAAAACTTGTCATTTTTGCAGAAATCAAATAATCCAACATTTCTTGAACTATGCAAGCCGTAAAATCAAACTAAGGGCGTGATTCGCTCCTCTACGTTGGAGAAAACACGTTGTTTAACTTTATTTTGGAACAAAAATTTTCGCATTGGAAAAATAGCCTGTCACTTATCTGGGCGTTAAGTTATTGGCTAAATGGCGTGGCCTTCTGGTATCCTATAACCATGGGATTTTCTCTTTGCCTTTTCTTTGACTGCCGAATAGATGAACGGATTTTCAAATCTCAACTCTGAACGTGATGGCTCTGAACAGGTTTGAATGTCGTGGGAAAGAGGTACAGTACAGTACACAACAGGTAAAACATCTTAAGCAAAACTGTCAGGTTTTGGTAAGAGGATTTAAATAACTACAAGTTTGTCCGTGTAGGATGGTGACTAAGTACAAGTTACGACGGGTTCTGCAATTTACTCCTGTTCTTATATACTATGTGACTTTTTTAAATGTTTTCCAGCCTAAATGATGCCATTGTAGCAAATTTGAATGATACAGTGTCTTCTAATTATTTATGTATTTTAAGCATCTTCCTATTTAAGCAGACCATATTTCCTACTTTCCTGTATAGGCTCGTCGCCCCTGCCCTCCTCTATACTTCTGCAGCCGTATTTTTTCCCAGGCCTTTCGAGCAGGCATATGTAGTTTTCAGCCCACCTAGTTGCTATTGCCAAGCGGGGGGCAGCAGCTTTCGAGGTCCGAATGTTGCTGCCTTGGGAGTGACTGCAATAACCGTACGGTAGCTTGCTCGGGGATCATGTTTTCTGTCCGTGATCTTCGCCTCTCTGCTTCTTGACTACAGTCTGCGGAGAGCACCACTTACGGGCCACTTTGTGAGCCCAACAGTGTGTGAGCCATCAGCAAAAAAAAAAAAAAAACTAAGGGCGTCGATCTGAAGGCCTCACAGGGACAAATAATCCGACGCATGATCGTCTTCCAACTGCTATCCCGTAGGCTGCTATCATAAAAAATGTAGTTTTTGCAAAAACACGACCAATTTTTTTCCAAAGATTGTGGAGCATTAACAATGCGAGCTGGGGGGCTGCTACTGAACAAATGTGTTCTGCACAAATATACCCAGGGACGATTTTTTTAGTTGCCCCGATTGCTGCTTTCTAGCTATAGTAATCGCTTGACAAATTTGGAAAAAGTAGGTAAAATCCGGGTTACGCACACATTTCGGCTTATTTCTCTATAACGGTGAGCGATTTCACAATAAATAAAAAATCGTCCCCAGCTATTTGATGGAGGTATCGAATGATAGAACCGATGCCTCGCGAAAAAATTTACTTGAGTCTGCAAAAATTCTGGAAAATTATACTTCTTCTAAAATGTGTTAAAAATATTTTAGAAAAGCAACATCAGTTTCGTGGCATGCATTAAAAAGAGAAAATGTCAAGCTACATTTTGATATAAAAATGGCATCTTAACTCCAAGTAATGAATGAGTTATAATGGTTCAAACTTTATGTGACCAAAGGGAATCACCACCTTAAGAGAACATGTTCTCATAAGTGAAATACGGGCAAAATCGGAAAATTTTCTGATTTCACTTAAGAGAACACGCTCACTTAAGGTGGTGATTCCTTTTGGGCACATATTGTTGGTTGACGGTCCGAATCAAGATGAAATTTGATGAAACTTTCCAACATAAGTTCTTTTAGCATTCTAACACCCTCCGCGCAATCTCGCTTCAAAAATTCGACGTCTCCGTTCAGGGTGGTTTTTGCCAATTTTTGACAATTAGGCAGTAGCTGCATTGCTATGATTATACTCGTTCGAAAGATCTTGTTGAGCTCTACATTTTTGCTTTTTAAAGTACCTTTCTAGCTTTTCGCTGTCGTGAGATATAGTCGATTTTCCTATTTTGGCGTTGAAAACTTGTCATTTTTGCAGAAATCAAATAATCCGCCATTTCTTGCGCTACGTAAGCCGAAAAATTTAACTACGGGTGTAAATTTGAAGGTCTCGTCAAGACCGATTATCCGTGACATTATAATCTCCTAACTGCTACCCCGTATGCTGCTATCATAGAAAATGTAGTTTTTGCAAAAACATGACCAAATTTTTTCCAGCGATTGTGGAGCATTTACTATGCAAGCTAGAGGGTTGCCACTTACTGGACGTGTTTTACACAAAAATACCCAGGGACCCTTTTTTTGGTTGCCCCAACTGGTGTTTTCTAGTGAAAGGGGTCGCTTGCCAAAGTTGGGAAAAGTAGGCAAAATCCAGATTGCGCATACATTTTAGCTAATTTCTTTATAACGAAGAGCGGTTTCATAATAACCAAAAAAGGGTCCCCAGCTATTTGATAGTGAAATCGAAGGATGTGGCCGATGCCTCAAGAAAAAATTTACTTTAGTCTGCAAAAAATCTGGAAAATTAAAATACTTCGAAAATGCAGTAAAATAATTTCCAAGAACTAAAGCTAGTTTCGTTGTATTCATTAGAAAGAGGAAATGTTAAGCTGCATTTTGATATAAAAACGGCTTCTTAACTCCAAGTATTATAATATAGTATAATAATACAGTATAGCTGAATGAGTAATAATTGTGCAAACTTCATACGTGGGCAATGGAGGCGACTGTGGCCTATACAGCCAACGAAAATTTTGTGCGGGGGTCAAAAACTTTCCATTTAGCCTTGTTTATTGTAATTTTGCATTTTTAAAGTCAATGCAAATTTAGTAAATAAAAAACGTAGCCTGACGTGGGGCTCAGTTCAGGTATATAAATGATGCCCAACAGAGGTATGGGTATACCCCTGTTTACAAATTGCATGCTGAAAATTTTCAAATCGAAATTTATTGGTCAATTTTGTAAGATAAGAAATAAAAAATGACTATTTCGATTCCAGCGATTTTCGAAATCTTACGGCCTAGCAGTGTCTATGCCTGAACCAGAGGTCAAATTTCACTGACTCTTGTGGACACAAATGTGGTTGGTTAGCTTTTGTGGAAGCTATTTTGACGAAGCACACTTTTAAGGTGCTGGTTCGGGTTGGGTTTATTTGTGGCCTTTGGCAAAAACGTGGAGCCTTTCTGGCATCTTTGGAGAAATAAGTGCTCAGACTTGAAAATTTTGACGAAAATCAAACATAATTTTTAACTACCTAAAAGTATCAAATTTACTCACGGTTTTACAGGTTGTTTTCTTGGTGGCAAATTATGTATTCATGATTGTCCAAAAGCCGATCTTTGTAACTGGAAGTTAAAAATGATATTTACATTTTATACTGGCAAAATTTCATCAAACCAACTCGAGAAATTTTAAAAATTGAGCAATTTACAGCTCAACGATTTGCAATCAGAAACTCGTTGCTCGAGAGTGCAATTAGTTTATTCAAATCTTAAAGCAAGTAAAACGTAACAACAAAATTTACAGTGGCCAATTTGACCCATGTCAAGATAACAGACAGAACTTCTAGAACCGTTACTAGAAAAAGGAGGTTCTGAAGTTTTTTCATGCGATTGTATGCATTATCCAGTACGACTGTTCATTGTCTATTCTGCAAACATTTCTGCAAACGTCTGTGACTTCATTTAAGCGCTGTTATGCAAACGTGATTATACAAAGTTAAGCAAATTTCTAGAAATTAACCTACGTCTGCTGAGAGGGGGGTTCCTCCTGGTTTCTCACGAATTTAGTGTAACATTTTGCAGGCATAAACTGGAAAACTTCAATTAAAAACTTAAAACCTATGTTCCATATACTGTCCAGAATACAGTTTATAGAGGCATTAGAAACTCCAGATTCTGCGGAACCCAGAGATTCCAGAACCAGAACCCATACACTCCCAGCAAAACTAGGAAAAATTAGATAGCTGCGGATAAAATCTCTTCAAAAAAAGTGAAACCCCATGAATCCCAAGAACCCTCAACAAAAACTTAAAAGTAAACATATGTATGTAGTTACGAATCAAATGTCATGAAAAAGTTGAGAATCCCAAGAACCCGTAGTACCCCAAGAGCCCCCAACGAAAAAATTGAAGCTATTTATGTAGTTATGGAATGGAACAAATCTCTTAGTAAAATTAAGAACCCCAGAACCACTAGAACCCCATGAAAATAAAAGCATCGAGAAATATAATTAGTGGATCATAATGCAGCATAAAGTGACTTTTATCTTGACATAGGCCGTTAACTTTGAAAATTTTTTGACAGATCGAAGCAAGCAAAATGCCGGTGCGCCGAGCGCGCAAAATTTTTCTCGAAGGCCTTCTGGAAATCAGCATTTATAAAGGAACCCATTAATATTTGCTTCAGAAAATAAACCTTTTGAGTTTTTAGGCGGCTTCAGCAATATAGTACCAGCAACTGTATACGACACTATGGAATATATGGGTCTGGTGGGCGAAGCCCCCCAGAAACGGTAAAGTGGAAACAAATGAATGTGCATTGAAAAAATTTCAGACTATTTGTCAAAATTTGTCGAAAATGTTTGTGGAACAGAACATAAAATCGACAAAATATTTTTGTTATTTTCCAAAAGAATGAGATCAAAACACTGACTCCAACAGTCCTGACCCCCTCGCGGAGACGCTCAGCCGTGCGCAATGGTTCCAACTGTGCTAATCTCCGTGAGAGACGCGCTGCTTTGCGAGACGGTTCCAATAGTGCAGACCCCCGCGCAGAGATGCGCTACTCTGCGCGAGGGTGAGAACAGTGACTGCTGACCCATGCGCAGGGACGTGCTGCTCTGCGCGAGGGTTTCAGAAGTGCTGAACCCCGCGCAGGGATCTTCTGCGCAGCGCCTCGCGCTGCGCGAGGGTTTCAGAAGTGCTGAATCCCGCGCAGAGACGCGCTGACGTGGGTGAGGGTTCCCACGGTGCAGACCCCGAGCAGAGATGCTACTCTGCGCGATGGTCACAACAGTGACTGCTGACCCCTACGCAGGAACGGGCTGCCGTGCGCGAGGGTTCCAACGGTGCAGACCCCGCGCAGAGACGCGCTGTTCTGCGCGCCGGCTCCAACTGTGCTGCCCCCCCCCCCCCCGCGCAGAAATGCGCTGCTCTGCGCGAGGGTCACAACAGTGACTGCTGACCCCTACGCAGGAACGGGCTGCCGTGCGCGAGGGTTCCAACGTTGCAGACCCCCGCGCAGAGACGCGCTGTTCTGCGCGACGGCTCCAACTGTGCTGCCCCCCCCGCGCAGAAATGCGCTGCTCTGCGCGAGGGTCACAACAGTGACTGCTGACCCATGCGCAGAGACGTGCTGCTATGCGCGAGGGTTTCAAAATCAAAAGTGCTGCACCCCGCTCAGGGCTCTTCTGCGCAGCGGCTCGCGCTGCGCGGGGATTTCGGATTCTGGCCTATACATGTATAGGCCCAGTATAGGCATTGCGCATGTGTGGCAAACTTTATGTGACCAAAGGGATTCACCACCTTAAGAGAACATGTTCCCTTAAGTGAATGTCCAGTATCACTAAAAAGCAATCATCGGATTTACTTATTTATTTTGTATAATTTCTGTGGTCATGTTTGCGGTATAAAAGACTCCTTTTTCTTGGAAAGAACTAAGATACAACATTAGTGGGTCAAATCTTAAGAATTTTAGCTCTCACTGCAGTAGTTTCTCTATTTGTGGTTCTGTATTTTCCGATTTCACTTAAGAGAACATGTTCTCTTAAGTGGGTGTTCCCTTAAGGGCGAGAATACGGTAGGCTCGCTACCATGCCCTTAGTATTTTACACCTCATATTTTTACTTGTATTTCAGATATCGTCAAAAAGCGGCACCGGCCGGCCGACGACGCGAGCTGGGTCAAAAATTAGGCCGGTCACCAGCCCCGCACCCAAGATTTTAGAAAGGGATTTTATAAAATTTTCAAGGTCAATCTTGAACGAAATTTTAACATGTAAGTGCATTTAATGCTGCGAAATGTTCGGTCTTTTTTTCTCAAAACGTTCAACGTTTAATTCTTTCCAACCTTTCGAAGAAGTTAGGAAAATTTCGAGGTAACGAAAAGTTTGAGCGCAGTGCAAGAGCGAACTAACAGCCGGTCGCAGCAAATCGTCTATTTATATCTTAATCAGATTTGGTGCAACCGGCCGGAAAACTTGGAACAACATTTATCTGAATTAAATATGTGTTAATATATACCAGGGCCCCGTTGCATAAAACAATCAGTAATCAGTTATCAGAACCATCAGTAATCAGTGCCATCAGTAATCAGTAACATTTTTTCCGTTGCATAAAACTACTGATGGCTGAATACTGATTTACTGATAAACCATCAGTAAATATAATCAGTATTTCTATGCCAATAACATAAAATCTTGTGAAGTTCATACACATGAGAATTATGGGATTCATCTTAGATAGTACAAGGTGAATTTTTATACAGGAATTATAAATAATTAATAATGTTCATTTAATAATGGATATGGAAAGGTAAAGATTGAATTCTCAAGTAAACAAATTTTGGTGCGGCCTAAAATCAGTTAATCTGTGAAACTAAGGCATCATATTTTAAACGGCTTCAAGTCAGGCTGTAGTCAAGGGACTTTGAAGATTTTTATATCAGTGAATACAGCTCGTTCTAGTGACCAAGATAAGGTTACATTACAAGCAATAAAATGAATTGATTCGGTAAAAATCATCGCGATAACGTAAATAATCAGTGAACGAACACTGATGGCAATTTACTGATAAATTATCACTAAACAGTAATCAGCAAAGTGTTATATGCAACGCTTACTGATAGTTCACTGATAATTTCACTGATAATTCACTGATTACAAATTACTGATTACTGATGGTAATCAGTAAATTTTATGCAACGGAATTTACTGATTTCTGATTACTGATTAATCAGTAATCAATGTTTTATGCAACGGGGCCCAGACATGTGCAGGAGGGGACGTTCTGGGGAGGGACCGGCGGGCCAAAAACCGGGATGTTTCCTGTTTTTTGCCCAAAAAAACCGGAAAAATCCGGATTCTGGATGGGGGTGAGGTACTCCTCTGAGGAGGAGTGATGGTCAGGTCTGGGGGGGGGGGGGGTGAAATCCCCAAAGCATATGTATGGTTACTATACATACGTCGTGTTAACTGTAAACCGACGAACAAGTGCTACTGTAAATTTGTCTATTTGTCACGCCGTCGTCTGTAAACCTGAGTGCGCTGTCAATTTCTAAACTACCAAAACTACACAATACATAAGAGTGTGGCAGCTGGCATACTCTATGTATTGTCAGTTTGAAACATCCTCTGCACGCTAACGGCTGACTCTCCCCGCAAATTGCTACCAATTACCCAGACAAAACGAGGTACGCTCACTCGCTCTGTGCTTGTGTGCTAAGGCTCGAAAACAAAGTTGTGTCTGTGTAGAGCTTTAGAACACAAGCATAGATGGAAATGTTTTGAAGTGAAGGCTCAAATTTGTGGGGGGGATCAGCCGTTAGCGTGCAAAGGAATTGTCACGCTTATCATACATCGAGTTACTACTCTTATGCAGTATGTACTCTTGGAAATACGGATGTGTCACTTTCACTGCCATCGCTTCCTGCAACCGACAGTGGAAGCAATTTGTAACCTGGTACATGTAAACAGTAGTGTTGGGGCAGACCGAAATTTTCCTTGGTTGGCTTGGCTTGGCCGAGTTGGAAGCCAAACGACTGGTGACCAAGTTGACCGAAATTTGAGATGAGCTAGAAAGAAAAACTGAAAGGACCACGCTTTAATTGTATTAGTACAAACAGACGATTCATGGAAGCAGAGCAAATGAGAAGAAGAAGAAGAAAACCCAAATCTACAAATACTAACGGATAACAAAATCCGCCATTAAGCAAAACACAATTAATTGTTAAAAACGATTAAATAAAATTTATCATTCCCAATCAATATATAAGATCAAATTCCAAACAAACTTTACAACGAAAAACTCTGGCGTACTGAAAGAACATTGCGCGGTGATACAACCCCAATATCCAAGCTTGCAATGGAAAACATAATATTAAAACAACAGATAATAGATTAACACGACTGCTGAATATAAAAATAAAATTTAAGTAAGCACAAGCAAGCAAAATACGGCAAAAAGTTTGAAAGGGAAGACTCATCAAGCTGAAAAGTTAGTTTCCACATAATATTATATAGGTTCTATTATACAAGTAAGTATTATACGTACATTGAAGGAACCCCGTTGATGCCAAACCTCCTACCGCTGGACAAGTCTTCCCGTCACAGTTAGAATCAAAGCAAACGCTTACAAACATACAGTTGCTAAATTCATTGCAGCTAAAAATTACTAATTATTATACTAAAACCCGATCCATTAAACATGAAATTAAGGATTTACGTATATACAGACAAACAATTCCGTTCATAACGATATACACAAAAGTAAACACAGGAAAACACAAACCGATAAAATCAACAAAACAATGATGGCAGTGTTAATCTCGCTGCCAAGAGAAGACGAAGAATAGAAGGGATGAATTCAGCCCACACAGCACAGAAAGCCAATAAAGCGGTAAAAGATTGAGGTAGAACATGGCGGAACAATCGATCTTTAGATTACATAAATGCATTATCATGAAAGAATGAACCAACTGCACATGGATTGTTCAAAAGCACGGATATTAAAGATACGGAGGCATAGTGAGGCGACTAACACCATCAACGTTTGAGTCGTCGCCAAACAAGAAAACCAAGCGCAGAGGCTACCAGAGGCATCCACAGGGATCCGGAGAAGGGACGGCTCTTGACAAACTCAAAACTTTCCCTCGCATAATGCGATAGTTGACGAAAAGTCTGAAATAGAAAAACAGTAAGAGTAAGAAACAAAAATAGAGACGTTTAAACTCTGGAGAACAAGCAAGCCATAATTTCAGACGCTGGCAAGATTGTAGGTGTGTAAAAGAAGGTACTTACAACAGGAAAAATACCAGGAGGAACATAGCTACTCTGTCCGGAATCGGTTTACGGCTGCCAAACTCAATTTTTGTGAAACTGACACCATTGGGAATATCGCTTTCAAATTAAATCTATATTGGCCGGTTTCCGTTACTTCCAATAAAAACCATGTGCATTATCAGGGCATCGAGTACTCTTGTAGATCGCATGGGGGCGAGCTGCCCAGCACTTCGCCCACCGCCCTATACACATGTAAAATTTGAGCCAAATCTGTCTAACCACCTGCAGACAGATATACGTAGACTAGATCACGAAACTTAAATTAAAGGTTGCCAAAAGTGGGACGGGTCAGGGCACCCAAAAATTAGTAGGTACGTAAATCGCACTGTAGAGGTAAGATTGTAGTCATACCGGTAGCAGAGACACCGTTTGGCAATTGTATACGACAACAGAATCCAGTGGCACAATTCCATCGTCGAGGTCATCGTCTCTCTCCTCGCTGCCGTCCGCAGTCGCCTCAGTTTCTGGCGAGGAATAGTGCCACTGAGACGATGAGGAGAGTTCGCTCCGCAGGTACGCTCGGGCTTCTTTCTACAACAAACCTTTCATAAAAAAAGGCAGAATGATGCCCAAAGAAGAAACAGTTGGCGGCTCTAATGCATTTTTAGTCAAGAAAATGAGGTAAATGCGGGCCAGCAGGCGGGTCCACGAAGGATATCATAAAGAAATAATGAGGAACGCCTGCCTGCAGTCATTAAGGCCGAAGCCTTAGTCTGAACAGGAGAGAGCCAATGGGCGCACTGAGCGATCTTTACCCAGGCAGAACTAAGTATCTAGAGCTCCAGAAACAACCAGGCAGGTTCTCCAGAGACTAGCTCTCTCTGGGCAAGAGCGCTCACACCTGCTTCGGACTAAAGGTGCCTTCATAGTCACGTACACAGGTGTACGAGCGTCGACGCGCACCGACGTGCGTCAACAAACGTCAATATCATTTTGCGCGCATCAACGCGCATCGATGCGTGTAAACTGGCATGCTACAAATGCGTCGACGCTTCTAGTGGTAACATGACGCCTAGGTGAGATGTTACATGTGGAAGTGGCCTCCAAATGCAGCATGGCAGTGTAGCGCGCTGACGCGTTTCTACGCTCGTCGACGTGCGTCTACTCGCAACTGGGACTATGAAATCAAATTAGGGTTCGGCATTAGTGACTGTAGCCGGAGTTTTCATTATTTCTTTATGATTAACGGATTTTTCGGGGAGGCTAAGAAGCACTACAAGAGTAAGCTTAACCCGATTCTTTTCAGGAAATAAGATCAAAGAACAAAAGGCAAACTTGAGTGGAGTAGAGTATAATACTGACGGCATAGGCAGGTCTGAGGAACTTGGCGAGTCGGAATCGTTGCCTGAGAGGAAGCGGGAGCGAGACGAGGTCCAGGACGACGCAGCGACGATCCAGGACCCGCTTCGCCACCACATGACTGCAGAAGTCCTCCAGAGTCGGAACGAGCCCGTTGCGGAGCTCCACATAAACGTTTCTCTAAATACACATTATGACCAAACAGAGATGAGCACCGGAAGAAAACGGTTTTTCCGCAGCATTCGGGAAAAACTCGCTAGTTTTTTCCGAGCCGCTAGCGTGGAGAGGATGTGTCAAGCTGATAATACATAGAGTATGCCAGCTGTCATACTCTTATGTATTATGTACTCTTGATACAATGCATCAACACTCAAGTGCTCTGCACCAGAAAGTTAATATATACTCGACGCACTAGCGTAGATACGGGGGGGGCGGGGGGGGGGGCGCCCCCCCGAAATGGTTTTGCCCCCCTGAAAAAAACTTGGCCAGAAAAAAATTTTAAGCACGCGCGAAGCGCGGGCTTTTAAATTTATCATAAACACAGAAATTGTACTAAAATGCCCCAAAAATTAGTGCATTTGTACTTCATTCAAAAATTTTCGCGCCTTCGGCGCGACTTAATGGTTAGCATGTTATATATATATATATATATACGTATATATATATATATATATATATATATACTATATATAATTAAACCTTTACTAGTTTCCTTTACTTTGCTTTGCCAGCTTTGTAGTTTTATTAACTGCATTATTGCATGAAACATGATCTCCTTAAATGGTGGGTACTGGAAATGTGCTGGTTGGAATACTCTGTTCATAATGGGAGCATCCAATCTGAGTTTTTCGTACGAGACTGTAGAAGTGGAAAATATATAGCAAATTAGACTACAAAATTTATTTTGGGAATTGATAATGTACAATGTAAAGAATTCAATGTTTCAATAGCGTTTTAATGGCAAAATTGAAAAATTTTCTCAACTTCTGTGGGGCTCCGCCCCCAGAACCCTCCCCCCTTTTTGGATTTTAGCATGCCGCTTTCGGCTACAATGGATTTAAGCTAAGATTCTTATAAACTTTTGTACGTAGTGTTCATACAAGTGTTGAGCAAAAAAATTAAAAATCCCCCCCCCCAGACTTCGGTCCAAACCGCCCCCCTGAAAATTTTTTGTATCTACGCTACTGACTCGACGAAATCGTCAAATTGGCGATACTTATGGAATAATTAAACGAACCACTTCTTGAGCTGTTCGCCCTTTTCCCCTATGTTTACAAATGTTGCAATCGTCAACTTCACGCCACTTTCGCCAGGCATTTCATTACAAAAGGAAAAGAATACCAAGCGAGCGACCCATTAAAGTACAACATAATGAGCCCTCATGCAACTGACTTGGCATTTATGTTTGGCCAGTCGACCCCTTTTAAAGGGGCGGCCTTCCTCTCCTCGTAATTCTCTTTCTCCAGCGTCAAGTCTCCCCTCCAAAAATCTTTCCTCCGAATCATCCCGCGGCTTCCGTCGCCTTGATCTCCGACGAGTTCTAGATAACAGTAACACGAACGTACTTTGCACGAACGTACATCGCCTCAAACAAATCTCTCCGCTACGCTTGCATGCTAATTAAAGAAAGAAGAAAGCTGGACACCACCAAGCAACCAAAAAAATCCCGCACCTGGGAGAACTATAACCCGCTTAACGCGCAGACGCAATACCAACTGAGTCACAGGTGCTTCAGTGGAATGAGCTTTAACCGGAATTGGAATCCAATGCGTACAACTTTAAACGCACAGTGAATAAAGCTCAAAAACACAAGTACTCAGTTGGTTTAATGTGCGCCTGTTGAGAGCTTTAGCATGCAAGAGTAGCGGAGAAATTTGTTTGAAATGATGGGGGGTCAGCAGTTAGCGAACAGAGCATAGTTTTTGCTCTGACAACATAGACTACGCTCTGGGTTTTCTCTAGGCCAAAAAAGTGGGGAGGGGGGAAGACCAAAAGTGGGGGGGGGGAATAAAATGGGCTAAAAATACGGTAAAAATTGCGTGTTTTCTATGTATACTGCTACAACTAAGCTAAAAGTGCTCAAAAATCAAGTTTTAGTACCAAAATTGACGATTTGTGAACAAAAAATTCCGGCGAAGCCGGAAAATTTTTGAAATGCTCTGATAACATAGACTACGCTCTGGGTTTTTCTCTAGGCCAAAAAAGTGGGGAGGGGGGAAGACCAAAAGTGGGGGGGAATAAAATGGGCTAAAAATACGGTAAAAATTGCGTGTTTTCTATGTATACTGCTACAACTAAGCTAAAAGTGCTCAAAAATCAAGTTTTAGTACCAAAATTGACGATTTGTGAACAAAAAATTCCGGCGAAGCGGGAAAATTTTTGTGAAAATTTTCACCAAAAATCCTTAAAATTTGGCATTTTCTGGGCACCTTATAGTGAGTGGTGGGGGGAGGCCCAAAAAAGTGGGAGGGGGGACGAATGGGGGGGGCGCCCCCCCCCACTAAAGAAAACCCAGACGCTTAGTGTCATACTCTTGTCATTACTCATGTACTCTTGGTAAAAGTAGTTACAGTGATGCTAACAACTGTAGACTCTTACTGAGGACAGCGTGCAATAATGTGGTCCCTGAGAGAGGCCCCGTCTCTGACATCGAAGACCTTGACCCCGCAGAGAGCTCCCGGGATCCCAAAGACGAGGTCCCTTCGCTCCAGAGAGAGGCCCTTGGAGTCACAGGAGGTACAGGCGGAGGCGGAAGCGGACGCGGAGGTGCGACAGGCGGGACAGACCTGGAACTGGACGTCCACCGTCATGTCCATCTCCTCCAACAGGCCACTGAACGCCTCGCTCTCAGCCATCGAAATATCTCCAACTCCAAACTCTGAACATCAAAAACAGACGTTACCGTACCTAACTAATCAATACACACTACGGAGTCTGAAGCTTAAGATTTAAAGATGGTAAGATCCCAGAATTTCCTCAGAGGTTCCAACAAAATCCATTATACATATACGTGTTATTGTGAAGAAGAGCAACACCAACCAACCAACAACTGACCAGACATCTGGACACGAGTGGCAAGGGGAGGAATAGTGGCGAAACGCTTGGAGAGATAGCGAAGGTCAGGAATGTCCACGATGGAGACGTTTCCGTAGTCCACAAACTGGACAAGCGCATCCACTCTCCCGGGAATCAGGACCTGGGCCCGATACCACTGGTTGTCCTTGGAATAGCGAGCGGCGCACGGCTGCCCACAATACAGGCCTTCCACATCCAACGCACATCTGCATCAAAAATAATCACATTACGTAACGTTATATAGACAGACCTACAACACTTCATGACAGATTGTTAATTAAGGGATGACAATTTCTCAGCCAAATCCGTGACAAAAATCTTTGATATATACCTAAAAGGAACCAAGGCAAACTATGTTAAGTACGTATGCACAGGGGCCAGGCCCCGACCGGGGATAAAAACTAGCGAAAGTTTGGACATTTTTTGAGCAAAATTTTGAAATTTCGAAAGTCAAGTCAAAAATAGGTCAACGTGTTACAAGCCGTTCGTTTTCTCAGCGATTTAAATGAAAACAATAATATATGTAAAGTTACGTATGCACACAAGAAGTTATTGCAAACTCATTTTTTTAAGAAAATTAATAAAATTTTCGATTTGCACTCCCAATTTCCAGACACACCTGTGCATTACACACACATCGCTGCATGTAAACATCAGGCGCGTAGCCAGGCACAGGGGATGGGGCAGGGGCATGCCCCACCGAAATCGGAGACAAAAGAAAAAGTTAAGGCCTATATATTTGCGGAGAGGGGCCAAATTTTCCCAAAAAAATTTTCGCCTACGGCGCTCAATGAGATTTTTACATAAAACTGTCCCAAAACCTATAATATAGAATATAAAAATACCTTGATATTAGGTCGTGTGCTTAGAATAGTGAAAATTTGAGGCCATGCGTAATATATAAGTACGTACATAATCTACGCATATATTGTATATATACTTTTCCTCATGATCTTGGAAGTAGTCAGTCAAACGTTGGCTAAGAAGACAAGAAAGCTCTTCACAATCAACAGGACAAATGAAGAATTCTTTCGGAGAGAAAGCATAGGAAACATAGCAACGTTTTTTGTTGACTGAAGGGATTGGAGGATCGGATTTTGTATATTCAGTTGCATAATCGCTTTCCGTTGCAAAGACGCCCCATGAATCTACATCTACTGACATATGCATATACACTGTGCAGCCCTAGAATTAACACAGATGAATGGTTTCCATTGGCCAAATATATTTTCAAAAAATCTAGGAATGATGGGGTTCGAAAATTTTAAGGAGAGCCGACCGAAGGCCAATTTGCGGGTAGGAG
>JASAND010016292.1:0-28482 GCA_030248195.1 Trissonchulus latispiculum | reverse complement strand
ATAATAGTTTGTCATGTCTTAAACTATCTGTATGCCGAATTTCAAATACCAGTGACGAATGAATAACTTTAGTTATTGACGGTGCTGTGTTTGGGACAGCACATACAGCGTGGAAGCCAGAGAGTGCACCAACTAACATAGCTACAGTTCCCTCTTACTACAGACATAATTTTCACCAAGTTTCATATGTTTCGCCGTTTACAGTAAGTCTACAGACAGCGTGCTAGGGTTTCTGCATAATAGTACAGCACGATCGCAGCACCGCACAGAGCTGCCACTATGCTCATCGTGTTCAGCGACCCCGATAACCCTTATATGCGTCCCACTATATGGCCCAAAACAGCATATTTAGGCCTATTTTTGACTATTTTCTGTGGAGTTGGGACTTAGAAACTTTTCCGAAAATGGCCATTTGGAACGACTTCCTTTGGGCCGGCCGCCTGAACGGTCCAGGACCTAAATCAAAAATCGGCCAACGTTATGCACTAGTATCCCCTCCGTACTTGTTCATGCAACAAACCGCGTGTCTCTAGCTTGTTCCCTGAGCCCTGTGGGCGTGACACAAAATGGCCGTTTTTTGGCCAAAAACGCCGTCAGGCCACCTTTGGCCGGCCAGCCAGGTGGCATGCCGGGCCGGGCAGCGAAAAAATATAGCGCGGGGCACATGGGACCATATCGGCATTCAGAAAATATAAACCATTCCGGCTGAAAATGCTCACATCTTTCAAACACCTCTGCACAAAATAGCCCTTTTCCAAGCGTGACTAACACAGAAAAAAAAACAAACGGACCTAACTTGTGCGGAAGTGAAAATTTTCAAAGTTGAATATTTTGACCAAAACTTTTTTGCAACTTGTTGTACTCGTCGTGTAGATTCCAACGATACCAAACTTGCCGAGTTTCGTTCAGTATTGAGCTGGCACGGTGCTCGAACGAGTCTCATAGGGCCGCGCAGCGCCTTTTACACCCATATTGGCGGAGATGATGGTGATCAAGTACAAGTAAAGTAAGTAAGATTTTTGTCATTTTTGGCCAAAAATCGGGGGGGGGGGTAGCAAAATTTGAAAGCATGGAGACATGGTCGAATCCAGTAGTTTTGGGGATTTTGGGTTGTCCTTTTGGGACCTCCTCCTTTTGGGTTGTCGGAAGGAAAATTATGTCAACATTCTATAACAAAAGGTGTGTAGGTCTTTGTCAAAACCCCCTGATTTTCAGTAAATTTTTTGCTAAAATATCCTTTTCAAAATCCTGAATACGCCCCTGTTTGGGGGGTTGGTAGCGAATGTCCTTTTATTGGCATTTTATCCCCGAGCAGCAAAGCGCATCAAAAAATGTTACCTCGCTTCGCACAATTTTAACACACACAAAACAAAACTTTATCGCCCACGCAGTGCGAATAGTATTAGAGAGGACAATTGAGCGCTATTTGGGAGACTTTTATCTCAAATTGGGTGCCGTTTTTGATCCCAGCTTTGGGTGACGATTTTGTTCCCAATTTTGGGTGACTGTTTTGATCCCACTTTTGGGTGACAGTTTTGATTCTTATTTTGGTTGACTGTTTTGATCTATTATTGAATGGATTTCGATCTCCTGATAATGTAAACGGAAATATATGTAATGATTCAGCATTTCATGCCTCACTCCCGGGAGTAAATGACCTTTTGACCTTTCCTGTACTATCCTGTGTTTGTGTTTGTATCTTTAATTGACTGTTGACCTTTCCTTGTTCTTTTCCACCCTTCCTTTCCTCCACCCTTTGACCTTTCACAATTACGTCATCAAAAGTTATCAACTCCCATTCACAATTTTGATTTATATCTTTCCGTCCCTCTGCGTTCTTCCCCCGGGGCTTGGGACCCGGCGTCGGCCCATTACCGGACTCCTACCTACGTACCTACGTATCTAACCTACCTACCTACCTAATCTACGTATATACACTATCTAACCTACCTACCTAACCTATGTACAATACATATATACAGTAGCTAACCTAGTCCGGCGCATGCAAAATTTTTGTATTTTTGTATTTTTATAAATTTTTCGTTTTCTAAGCGATTATTTACAGCAAATACATATGTACACTATATACAGGTAGCCCTTAAGAGGACCGTTGGGATAAAAGAGACAGGTTGTGACCAATATTCCTTCTAGATATCTAAAGGTACAGTTGTCACCCCATCGGCTAATACTTTCCTTTTAGGGTAGAGGTAGGGAAGGGCGTCTTTAGTTTGGAAGTATTTCACCATATCCCCATCTACCATTCTAAGACCCCTGTTTTCTCCAGATTTTGTATTTCCTGTTTCTAAAACATCCTTAAAATCTTCGGGATCATACTTATTTAGGGCTTTGCTTACACCTTTATGGGAGACTTTATTCGTCTTTCCCCATGCCAGGTATGTTTTACTACAAAGGGCTATTATACCATCGCCGGTCCATTCCTCCTTGAACAAACCTGGTATTCTTTTTTGGGAGGGATCTAAGACAAAGAAATCTTTAAGGGCCTTATCCCATTGTTTTTCATTTCTAATAGGGACACAATCACTTAGATTTTTGGAGGAGCAGGCGAAGTAGAGGGAGTCGGTGTCCATTTGACACAACTGGAAAGTTTCGGGCCACAAATTTGGCTTAAGGCAATCGTAATAGAATTGGAGCATCCTAAGTTTGGCATACTGATAGACGAAGAACCCCACTAACTCTGGAAGTCTATAAACGATTTTGGACTTAGCTGATTGAACTTCATAGATCCCATTCCCCAAATCGTCCAACCTTCTAAATCTCCATCCATTTACCTCTCTACTTGCTCCAGATCTTTGACAATATTTTACATCCTGATGCTTTTCTAGATTTGTAATAGTTCGACCGTAATAGGAATTTCCCAAAAGTTTAAACATTTCCCCTTTAAGTGCCAAATCTGGATCGGAATCAGCTGCAGAACGATGGTAAGTTACCTCATCTCCCAGCTCTTTGAAACAGGCCTTCGGTTTGAACTCAATTGCCTGGTAAATTTTAGTAATTTTTAGCCCGTGTTTTAGATACCACTTAATCAGAGGAGTGGCTAGGAGAATTTTCTTTCCAAAGTAGCTTCCAATTAGACCCCTTCTAGGCTGTGCCATTAACTCATTCAAATCGCAAAAAGTTTTCATGTGGTCTCCGATATCTTCCTTTGAAATTTCTACATTTTTGAAAATAGGGGTCATCTCCGCAAAATGTTCTTTCTTTTCCTCAGGTACCTCAATGTCCACCTCAACTAATCCAAAAAACCTATTAGCTTGAATTTGGGTGACTAGTTGTGCGAAAGTAAGGACCGATCGTTTTTTAGGGAGATTGAAGTGTTCTTCCATAAACTCTTGCATATCCGGGGAATCTTTTAAATCTTTATCAAATTCACATTCCCACTTTTCAATTAAATCGAAACCCCCATCCTTAATTCCCTGGGACACCCTTTCAGTTCTTTCCCTTCTCTTCGTTCTATCCTCAGGGTCCTGGTTCCTATCCAATTCGCATCCATGCCCGTGGAAGTAGCACCCATGAAATTGGAGGACTAAATTTTTCTCCTGAACCCACCCATCAACTTTAGATTTTCCTATCCTTTTTTGGCCGCCATTGTAAGCGTGCTCAACTCGAACTCCCATTGCCTTTGCCATATACTCCAGCCACATTGCTTCCTTGCGCCCTTTTTGTAGCCACCTTTTGAATTTTCCATCTTCAGTGGGTTTCCATTCGGCATACAGACCCGTGGGCATATCCTGCATTGTGCACCAGAGATATAGGGCATTGGCGTCGAACCCAAAAATTTGTGCAACTTTAAATCCGTTTGTAATTTCCGTAACCCCGGCTTCATGATATCTGTGAAACACCAAGCTAGGACCCCCGACTATATTATCCTTAATAAGTTTGTGCCAATTTTGAGTGAATCTACTGAAGAGGGGAAGGATCGTGTGTTTCGGAATTTTGTTCATCATATGTTTATAAGCCAACCCAGGGAGGGAAATAGCCCCACTTTTAAACATGTCGATTCCCATCGTTTTCCAAAATTCTACCATCTTTTCGGTAGCTTGAAGGAAGGGCCCTACATCCAAATTATTGTACCAGATTAGGAGATCCCTTACAGTTTTAAATTTATTTTTCCTCCATGCTGCTACAACGGCAGTGAAATCATCATCTGAAATTTCCTGTTGTTTAAGGGTTGAGTAGTACAAGTCACGGTGGGGGAATCCTTTGTCAAGAAATTCAAGGGAAGTGAAGGCTTCATAGGGGAAGGCACCTTTTTGATCCTCAATTTTGAATCCCTTTAGCCACTTTTTGTATGAAGTACCAGCGGCAAGGTAGTTTGTAATATCCAAAAAGTACAATTTGGGAGTAGAGAGGGCCATGTAGTTGTTATTCTTTTTCACAACATACTTGGTTTCCTGGCCATTTAGGAGTAAGTTGGTAATCAAACAAGACTTTATAAGGTTCATATCAAATTTTCCTGAATTGAATCCTAGAGTTGGAACTTCCTTTAACCATTCCTCAAATTCGGCTAGAAGTTTTTCGTGTTCTGCTAGACCGGAAAGAGTTGGCTCATAGATTTCCCGAAGAAGTTCGTAAGCCTTATCGGCTATCTCTTCCATATAGTCCTTCATTCGGACTACTAATTCGTAGGGATCCCCGGTTGTGATTAGACAATTTGGAGCTTCGTAACCTGGCACATTTGAGGCTACAGATACTGAAGCTGGGATAAGGTCCTGTTCGTATATCAATTTGGGGCCGCTTTTCTTAGAAGTTGGTTTGAACATACATTCAAAATCGTAGGCAATTCTAAAGGGGTAGTACCATTCAGGCACTGGGATTCCTAGCTCGTTTATTTTCTGCAAGATCGTTTTTGTCGGCCCAACTCCTCCACCAGGGAATATATGCTTGATGCCTACCTCACAACTTTTGGAGTGTCGGATAAAGTTTCCGTGACGATGAAACAATTTCTCGCAGTTCGAACACTTCCAAGTTTGGGTGAACTTATTGAGGTTTCTGATAAAGCAAAAGTGGTTTTCGTATATATTCAGAGCCATTTTCCTAGATCTCTTTCCCAAAGGTCGTCGGATAAGTTTGGCAGCAACTTCCGTGATTTCCTGATCCCTTTCGTGATTCCTGATTACGAGTTCATTGAGATCTTCAGGCTCCTCATCGGCTTCCTCGACTGTAGGTCCTAGTTCATAAACCGTAATAGCGATATCAAACTTTTCCTCTAATTCATCTAAATCTTCAAGGCAGACCCCATTAAACTCTTCTCCAGGTTGAACCCACTGAGCAATTAAATCGTTAGTTTTGTCCTCTAAACCATGAACATTAGACCCAAGACTTAGGGCTAAACATCTAAAGAAGCACTTTTGATCCTCATAAGGCCTTCCTGAATTTTGATTCTTAATGAGAGCATTTAAACCCCGATTATTTTTCACGTAGTCAGGAAGATACCTAGCTTCACCGACTGCATAGGAGATCAATTTGTTAATATAGAAACAGACATTTGTAATTTCCTGGACAGTCCACTTAGTATTAGGGCGCTGTTGCCTAACCCACTCAAGGATATCCCCTCTATCTAACTCGTAGAAAATTTTTCCTAGATCACCCTCATTGGAAATGTGGATAGGTTCATCGAAATACCGGTTATTTCCGGATGGGTAATAGTATCTAAGTTCCCCGTCTTCGATGTTCCTAAGAACGAACCCGAAAGAGAGATTGAATTTGAACTGCCATCTCTGAAGTTTGAAAATTAGCTTAATCAACTGCTTGATTTTGGAGGGATCAGAAACCCTGAAGTTGTATCTATTTTGGATTCCAGAGGAGACGAAGTACCGTGTTCTGATTCTGCTCCAATGTTCCCTATAAATTTGGGCAAGGTCGTCGGGGAGATCCTTTACAACACTCCTAGTCAATTTGGGGGCATCCTCTGTGGGAAGATTGGAAAAGTGTGTTTGCCTTAAAGTTCGAGGATCCTGAAGTTTGGGGGCTTCCCGGTGAGTCCGAAGATGGCCCTGATAACCTTTGTAGGTCCTATATGTAAACCCACACTTTCGGCATTCATAGGAAGGGGGAGCAACTGTTGGGTGAAACTTTATGGTGTGCCTTTCCAAGTTATATTTCCTGGTAAAGGTCTTTTCACAGTGTGGGCACTCGAAAATGGGGTTGGTAGAATGGGATGCCTTGTGCTTCTTCAGCTCGGCCAAATTGGGGAATGACTCATTGCAAATGGGACAGGGGTGGGAAGTGTTAGCAGATTGGACTAGAGGGTTCTGTGGAAGGGTTTGGGCATACGTCCAAAATTCGTCGTTCCCAATGACCTGTTTGCCGTCCCACTCAGACTTTATAAGGGAAATAGCTTGGTCCCTAAGGGCCTGGGTAATTTGAGGATTGCCCTTCCAAACACCAGTTGCAATTGCAGCGTTAAACTGAGAAATCCCAGACATGATTCAAAAGAAATAGATGCACTTTAGATTTGAAATACTTATCGCTTTTATGTCTACCTTAACTTTATTCACGCTTTTATGAACTTTGTCGTTTATATGTACTTTCACGCTTTTATGAATTTCGTGCTTTTATTGTCTCACGTTTATATATACTTTCTACTTTTATTAACTTTGTGCTTATATAAACTTAAGTATAAAATTGTTTATATGTACTATTCGAAAGTTGTAGCTTTTCTGATATTTGAAGCTTCAATCCTTGCTTTTATTAACTCCTCGTTTATATGTACTTCAAGATTTCCTGTTTATATGTAATTTACCGTTTATATGTACTTGTATAACTCTCCTTTTATTAACTTTTAATCAGAATTCACGCTTTTATTAACTTTACTTGCTTTAGAATAACTTTGATTAACTTTCCGCTTTATGTACTTTAGAATATTTTGAGTAACTTTACGCTTTTATACGTTTTCGTTTATATAGACTTTCCTTATTAACTTCAAAATTTATTAACTTCAACTTTCGATTTTAACTAATTACTCAGTACTTAACCAATTACTCAATTATTAACCACTTGCACACGTTTAATTAACTAATTAGAGAGCGTAGAGAGAGCACAAAAAACCGACCGCTCACGACGACAGCACGAGTCAGACTGACGAGGAGCCCGATTTTTGCGGCCTTATATAGTTTTTGGGACCTAGTCGCACCTGTTGCTGTCAATCAAAGATCAAAGGTGCCGCTTCCGGTGTAATCAATCAAATTTGACAGGTAATTAATCATTTTGACAGGTGATAGGTAAAGTTTCTAGAGTGTTAAAGGTTAATTATGTAAGTTAAAGTCCAAGGTAGGTAAGTTAAGACTGGAATGAAGATGAACTTGAATAATGAAATTTTGTTGTAAAATGAACTTTTGCAGAGTGGGCTTTTTGCCTTAGGCCAATTGGCTTCATTATTAGGCCTGAGTCTTTGCCCATTTGCCTTTCGGTCAGGGCCAAAAAAGATGGAAAACTTCTGGAGAAAGTTCTCATTTAAACTTAAACTTCAATCTTTAATAAGTTCTGGTTGCTGCATTGTTTTGTAAGGTTTCATAATTAAAACTTCTACGTTCTCCTCTTCGCTGGCCTGTTGACAGACTAAAAAGTAGAACACACTCAGGCGCACACACTTGCTACCTTAAATTTTACGCTTCGCTCTACTACGCTACAAGTTTTACTACGCAGACACGTACCCAGACAAAACTATACAATTATTTAACTTGCCATAACTTTAGCTACATTAATCGGACTGAGGTAAACTTAACATAGTTAATTAGAGCAGAAATAGGACTTCAATATGGTAGCAGGTAACCTCCAAAACTATAAAATTAATTAACAAAATATAACTTACAAAATTAGTCTTCTTTTAGGCCTTAAATAATTCCAAATTTTGTTTTAAAAGTTTGAAGCTTTGTAGCAAGTCTTAAGTTGTGGTCTGTGTGGTGTTCTTCATATAATTAGAAAGCTGAGAATGAGGTCTACTTGATTATGTAAAAATCCCCAATTGATTATGTACCTACTTCTAGTAATTAACGTTTATATTTTCATTAAAATTTGTGGAAAACCTTTGCCTTAAACCTTTGTCTTAAGTCTTTAAACCTTTGTGTTAACTTTGGTCCTACGGTAGTGTTTCTCCTTTGCTTTCCTAGACAAGATTAATTGCTTTTTGAAAGAATAAAACAGAGATCTTTAATTGCGGATATCTTTAGATATACTGAACGGATTTCAATGAAATAAACACAATCGGATTGCTCACAACACGGCCAACAAAACTACACCAAACATGTCACAAATGTATTAATTGCTTAACATTTTAAACAATGTATATTAGACTTTGTTAAAGCTTTAAAATTCTTAGAAAATATTACAACTATTTAAACAATCTTTTTGTTGTCAGACTTGCCTCATGTTTAGTATTATTCAAATCCACTCAACACGATCTATCTAGCTAACTAAAAATCATCAAATTGCTGCTTACCTATCTCCAGTAATTAAGCTTTATATTTTCATTAAACTTCAGCTTATACCTTTGTACTAACTTTAAAACCTTTGCACTAACTTTTGGTCTAGTTTGTAAGGTCTAACTTTTTGACAGCTGGTTTCGTTGTTGATAGATTCTAGCCTATTTCGCTGACAGCTGGGTTGGTCCTTTAAAATTAATGGGCTTTTTAATTGCTACTGTAAAGGGTTATCTTTAAATGGTTGTAACTTTAGCTGTACTGTATGGATTTTAATAAAATAAAGACCAATGGATTCGCCTCGCTGAGTTCTACAAAACTACACCAAATACTGGTATGATTCACCAATATTTCGACCAAGCGGGAACAGTGAAATTTAAGGGCATAAAAGGAGTATTCAAACAGTCACAATAACTAATAAACTTCATAAAACCTGTTTGCTGTACTCACCATCGCATTTTACGCCATACAAGCTTCACAATGAGCCCAAACAAGCACGTCTTGCATTGCGTATTCACTGTCTTGATAATCCTAGCCTTCATAATTAGTCTCTTTTTCAATATTTGGCTTTGTACAGGCAGTTGCAAGGAGCCACTTCGTTTAGACTACCAAACAGACGGAAGGATACGAATCTCCAAACAAGGGAAATATGTTTATTACACGGCCCCGGAATTTAACACCATTCTAGACCTGTATTACGAATGCACTATAAGGAAATGTATAACCGCCACAGCTACGCACTGCCCCAGAGGTTCACAACTTCCAAATATGTCTTGACGTCAATAAAAACATAGAAAGCGCTTACATTGGACCTATCTATCTTACAAAAAGCGAGCTCAATGACTTGTATTCCTTGTAACTTTCTTTACTTCAAGCACCCCTTCACCTGCATGGTTTCAGCCCCGACTAAAGCAGGGAAGACTACGTTCGTATCAAAACTTGTTAAAAACGCACATAGGCTGATAAGACCGCCCCCGAAAAGGGTTATTTGGTGTTTTACGGAGTGGCAAGCGGCTTACGAAAAAATTGATGCGGAGTTTGTTGAGGGTATACCTGACTTGGAACAGCTTAAAGGGAACACAGAACCAATTTTACTAATTCTTGACGACCTAATGGATGAAGTAAAAAAGGATTCTAAACTGGTTCGACTGTTCACCCGGGGATGCCACCACTGGTCCTGCAGTGTCGTACACATCACCCAAGACTTATTTTATGATAAACAAAGAACTAACCGGATAAACTGCCAATACATAGTTTTAATGAAAAATCCAGCAGATAAGCTGACAGCAATGAACCTAGCCCGACAAATGTTTCCGACCAATACAACTTACTTTATGGAATCTTTCAACCACGCAACCTCAAAACCCCACGGTTATCTCTTAATTGACCTCGACCAAGAAACCCCAGAGCAGTACAGGCTTAGGACAGATATTTTCGATCGAACCGGAGTTTACCTACCGAAATCAATAAAAACAGGGGAGAATCAATAAAAACGCGAAATCACAATCCGATAAATCTGGTGTGAAAGAAGCATTGATAATCAATAAAAACGCAAAATGGCTAAACGATTTGAAAGTAATCTTCCCTGTCTTATACACCTCTGTAACTGTAACAAAAAGGTGAGAGAAGCTATCATTGAAAGCAGTGATCTTAGTTTAATCAGAACCATTCTAGACTGCATTGAGAACGTACTTTCTGGAAACGTTGAACTGTCAGAAGCAGACAAAAGAGCTCTACGCAAACACGTAAATATATTGCGAACTTTGAGAGATAAGAAAGTAAAACTTAAAGACAAAAAGCAAATTATAATTCAAAAGGGTGGCTTTATTCCCGCTCTCCTCGGTCCACTAATTGGAATAGTCAGTGGTATTGCAAGCAGTTTTATAAAGTAATGGAGTATTCGATCCTAGTAAAACCAGAAGAGTTTGATCAGCACCAGGACGTTCTTGAAAAGGATGTAGTTCAAAAGTTAAAAAGCAAAGACTCTGCAGATACAAAGCTGAAAAAGTACCAGCAGGCTAATTACAGAAGAAGATTTTTAAAGGAAAAGCCCTATAAATTAGACATAACCACTACGGAACCAAAGCCTCTTCCCGACATTGTTTCAACTCTCCCTATAACTCTCCAAAGCAAAGGAAAAAACCTCATTGACTTTATACAATCTATTCCGGACTTTAAAGTAAACGAGAAAGGGGAAATTGAATATAAAGGCAAATCTGAGCCGGGTTCTAGAATCTTCGACCTAATTCACGACTTTGTGCGCAACCGTAAAACAGTCTCTCCTGCTAAGGGTTGGGAATTATTTGCTGAGGCTTTAAGGGAAAGCAATGTTCCAAGGGAGTTTATCGGCAATCGTCAACGTTGGGAAGCAATAAAAGGCACTCCTTCGATAACGGACACGGTTGAACGGATACGAAAAGTAAGACAGAGACTTCAGTTTGGAACGGGACGCGAGCAACCTAAAACAGTCAGGACGAAACGTACAAAAGGTGCAAACAACAAAGCGAGCAAAGGCAAAAAACATTTTAACTTCAATAAAGCACTGACAAAACTAAAATGGAAGACCTTCTAACCAAATTATATTACGATCCCACCCAACCCTCGGCATTTTCTGGGATAAATTCTTTGGCAAAAGCAGCAGGGGTTTCTCAAAAACAGGTCAGAGGATGGCTCAGCAAGCAGTATACCTACTCTGTCCACAAACCAATTAAGCGAAAGTATGCCCACCTTAGTTATATATTCCATGATATAGATGAGCAGTGGCAAATTGACTTAGCAGACATGGCAAACCTAGCTGACCAAAACGACGATTACCACTTCCTACTCACCTGTATTGACGGCTTCAGCAAGTACGCCTGGGTAGAGCCCGTAAAAAGCAAATCGGGGGCTGACATCACAGCGGCGTTTGAAAACATTCTAGCTCAGGGACGCAAACCCCAGAAAGTGTTAAGTGACAGAGGGAAAGAGTTTCAGAATAAAAAGTTCCAAAATTTACTAAAATCAAAGGACATTCGCTACTACACCTGCAATAACCCAGACATTAAATGTAGCATAGTTGAACGTTTTAACAGAACCCTGAAGACAAAAATATGGAAGTACTTTACTCGAACAAGGAGCTACAGGTACCTAGACGTCCTTCAGAGTTTCGTAAGTGGTTATAACAATTCAAAGCACCGTACAATTAAAATGACTCCAACTGAGGCTTCTAAGCAAGAGAATGAGGGGAAGGTAAGGGAGATCTTTCTAGGTAGGCATTCTAAGTTGAAAAAGCAGTTTAAAATAGGTGATATCGTTCGAATAAGTAAGACTAAAGGGAGATTTGAGAAAGGCTATCTACCAAATTGGTCCGAGGAACTTTTCAAAATAAAGGCAATTCACCCTAGCGGAATGTACGAACTTGAAGACCTAGCCGAAGAGCCAATTCAGGGTCTATTCTATCCCGAGGAGTTACAAAAAGTAGATAAACCAGACTCTTATTGGGTTGAGAAGATAATAAAAACTAGAAAAAGGGGCAGGAAAAAAGAGTATTTTGTCAAGTGGCTAGGCTATCCAGAAAAATTTAATAGTTGGATATCTGAAGATGACGGATTTCTATATGTTCCTCCCCAGTAACACGGGAGACTTCGAAACCAACTCTCTAAATGACTACCGGGTTAAACTCCCTCATAGAATTAAATTACAGGGCGAGTGGGAAGTTGCGCTTGTGGAAATGATGTATCCGGTGACTTGGGGTAATCTTTCTGCAGCTAACTCGGCCGTCTCTTTTAAGTTTCCTGACAAGACCTCAATGGTTAAACTCCTACCTAAACGACACTACGAAACAGTGGACGATCTATGCGATGCAATTAATTTCACTATACTTAATATGGAACACCCCGTCACAGGTGAGAGAGCACCAATTAAATTTAGATTCGATGGTTACAGGCACAGAGTAATGTTTTCAATACCAAAGACCTTCCCTAATACAGTTAAGTTGAGCAAAAATCTCTGGAAGATGCTAGGCTACTACCCTGATCCAATGCAAAGGGACGGTGATCCTGTAGATGACAAAATAATTTTCGTTGCTGAGTCCGAACCAGATCTTAGACTAGGTTTCTACTCTCTCTTCGTTTACTGTGACCTGGTGGCTCCTCAAGTTATAGGAAACGCACTGGTACCTCTAATTCGTGTAGTGACGACAGAGGGAACTCACGGGGCGGTAGTAAATAAGGAGTATCACAATCCACATTACGTCCCTGTCCTCCACAAAGAGTTTGGAACTGTCGAAATCAATATAAACGATGACGCGGGGAGGCCTGTACAATTTGCATTCGGAAAGGTTTACGTTAAACTTCACTTTAGAAGACGACGATAATGCGCTGTCAGTACATACCCGAAACTCAGGGCACTTGGGAGCTAACCCTACTTCAAACTGGTGGGGCGCTTCCGGCATACGCAGGGCTTCCGTACCAACGAGGAGCAGGGATAGGAAACATCTTTAGGGGTCTATTTAGAGCCGCACTTCCAATTCTAAAACGAGTCGGTCTATCTGCAGGTAAAAGTCTTGCAAAAAATGCATTAGCACTAGCATCAGACGTAACCCAAGGCGAAGACATAAAAGCAGCTGCGAAACGGAGAGGCAAACAGTTTCTTGGTGAGACATTAACTGCTGCTGGTGAACATATTCAACAAGGCGAAGGTATCGGTCAAAGACCTAGATCTAACAACATAAAAGGAGTAAAGGGACGAGGTAGACCACCGAAACAAAAGTTAGACATATTCACATAAGAATGACTAAGCAAGTAGATTCTCTATCTCTACCTGGGTTTAAGTCGGAACTGGACCTATTCTCTGTTCCACCTACTCAAGTTGCCGTAGAGCATGGGTACTGGGCGGAAATAGGACCCCAAAATCCAATTACAGACTCAGGTCCTTACCGTTTTAACGTTCCTAAAGACTCATACATGCTTGATCTAAACAAAAATTACCTCTATCTCAGGGTTAAAATTGAAGGAGATGCTGGAACTCCCATTAACCTTTTCGGTAAAACATTTTTCCAGCGCTGCATAGTCAAACTCTCTGATAAAGAAATTTACAACTCGGGTCCCCACTACGCGTACCAGGCCTACATTGAAACTATGCTAAATTATTCTCGCAATGCAAAAGAAGGTCACTTGCAAGCTGCCGGCTGTGAGTTCGACTCGGGTACAAGGGGCACCTGGGTGGCAACCAAATCTGCTGAGTTTATGGCACCGATCCACTGCGATTTGTTTAAACAGGAAAAGTACCTTCTAAGCGACTGTCAACTGACAATTGAGTTGCACCGAAATCCTGACGAGTTCTGTCTCAGTTCTCAGGGAAGCAGCAAAGTTAAGGTTGAGGACATGCGCTGGTACGTAAGAAAGGTAAGATGTCAGGATTCTATGTCCCTAGCTATTGAAAATATTCTCTCTCAGGGAAACACGGCAAAATACCCAATCAGACGTACAAAAGTGGTAGCTCGACACCTGAGCGCTGGCATACAAACTATTGTGGAAAATTCTGTATTCACTGGTCAACTTCCTAGAAAGGTGATTATCGGGATAGTCAAGTCTGAGGCGTTTAACGGTTCTCTGACAGCTGATCCCCTTACCCTGGAAACGATTAACATTACTGAAATTAGTCTAAAATGCGGGGACGAGTACATTCCTAGACAACCCATGAAAATTGACTTCTCCAAACCTCGTGGATATACTTTCCCATTTGTCTTTCTTTTTGAAGCTCTCGATATGGCAGGGGATGATAAGGGCTGTTATATCAGCTACACAGATTTCAAAGATGGTAATGCTTTCTTCGCCTTCGACCTAACCCCAGATAACACTGACACCGGCGCCATGCAGTTAATTCGGGAGGGAGACGTCTCTCTTCGAATGGAACTAAGCAAAGCGTTGAGTGCTACAAGTTATCCACAGGGTGTTGAAATCATTATATACGGTGAATTTGATAACCTCATATCTATAGACTATAATCGAACACCTTTCTTCGACTACGCCATATGAATACTTTAGAAATTGAAAACACATTACGACCTCTCGTTAAAAATTTTGTTGGAGTCTTTCCCATTGACCATCTTCCTGAAACAATGCTAGACAATAGCTGCTTCGTAGCCAACACCGACCCCTGCCAACTTCCTGGACAGCACTGGGTTGCATTGTACCTAGACGATTACGCTGAGTATTTCGATAGTTACGGTCGGCCACCACTTAAGGAGTTCGAAAAGTACTTTAACGATAGATTGCAAAAGCATAACCCGGTTCGCTTACAAGATTACACCACTTTCGTCTGTGGGGAGTATTGTATCTACTTTCTTTACCACCGCGATAAAGGGTTTTCCTTTGAAAATATAATCTCTTATCTTCGAGAACGGCCCTCTAAAAACGACGAAATTGTAAAGGGTTTTGTTGAACGTTTGACGTAACCAATCAGCAAAGAGACTCTGCGTAGCGCTCAACCTTCAATAAGGGACATTGAGTTGGATCATAAACGCTATGTCTGAGATAAGAATTGAAAATATTGTTCTCAGCGGAAAATTTGATCAATCCATCAAGCTCAGTACAATTCCTGGTGCGAAATACAATCCTCATAAATTTAGTGGGGCATCCCTAAGGTGGTATCCCGTTACATTCGTTATATTCAAAACAGGAACGTTTAATTGTCTTGGGGCCAAAATCCTAGCAGACGCTGAAAAGGCTATTCAGGAGGTGGCAAAAGAACTTGGAGTTAAAGTATCTAACTACAGGGTCGTCAATATGGTGGGTTCATTTACATTCGATCGCAGAATGGACTTGCCTGCTATTCATAAATGGCTAGACAATGCAGCTATTGAGCCTGAGCTATTTTCCGGCATAACTTTTACAAGTCTTGGTCTAAAAGTGCGAATGTTTCACAATGGGAAAGGCTTCATCGTCAACGCTAGAACCGAGGAGCAGCTGCGCACCGCCTATAGAGTTCTCAGAAGGCGTATCCTTCGGTTGGGGTAAAGTTCTAATTGCCGTCTGCTCTATCTTCCTAATTGTGGTTACACTCGTAATTGTTGTTACACCTTCGGGAGTCTGTCTTGACCAACCAATGATAGACCAACTCAGAAAATCTTTCAATCAAAAAGTTAATCTAACCGTCCTCGGAACTGAGCCTTGCTGGTACTCTTTCAATATCGACTGGGCTGAAATATGCTTCAGTCATAACTACGACGTTTTACGCGTCTATATCCCAACAGTCCTTTTAAGGGCTCCCCAAGGAAAAGGGGTAAAAACCACATGTATATAATGTATATAGTAGATTAGGGACCAAAAAAATTATAAAACTATAAAACCACAAAAAAATCATAAAAACAAAAACACAAAAAAACTACAAAATAAAAAACCATTAATGCGGCCTGGGCGAAAGCTCAGAAGGTTCCCAAGCCCTTCCGGTGTACCGGTAAAATCGCAGAGGGGTGGAGACATAAAAACATAAAGTTAGCAGTCCATATAAACTATGAACGGTCAAACTATTTTTCAAGCCAAGCAACTATTAGCTAACTCAAAAGTCTATATAAACGATCAAAACCTTGGAACCTTGTCAGTTTGACTTAATCTGTCGTCGTGAGCGGTCGGTTTTTGTGTGAGTGACTTATAACAATGTATTGGTGGTGCTGGTTTGGGACTTACATGGAAATTGAGATATTTGCAGAGAGTAAAAAAGATTTCTTAACTCTAGAGGCTGCACTTGAGGACGCTAACAAACCTACAAATCTCGATTTCTCTTATCCTGATTGTTTCGGAGATCCATGCTTGGCCGTTTTGGATTCAGACGTTTTGATAGATTTTTGGGAAACAAATTATGATAACGGTCGTATTATCGGATTGAAGCGTTTATCACCTGAAGCAGTAGACCAGGAGTTAAAATGGATTTCGGATATTATTAAAGAAAAGACTCCTTGGTGGCAGCGATTTCTACAATGGAACTCTTCAAGAATCGAGGCTGGAAAATGGTTGCATAGTTTGCGAAATCAATAAAAGCAGGAAATCAATAAAAGCGAAAAACATAAAAGACAAGAATGATTTATTTTCGCGGGAAGCTCTTTAACAGTATCGACGCATTTCTTAAATATTACAGAGAAGTGAATAGTCCGCCAAAGAAACTTTCGAAAAAACTAATAAAAGTTTTAACACCTAAGCAGGAAGAGATAAGAAAAGAAAGAAATAAACGGCTGGACGAATACGAAAAAATTCACTGTAGATATTGTGGTCAGAAAAAGTCCTGGTTTCACAAATGTCGGCAGTAATTGATGTTGAAGTCTTTTTCTCTACTTTGGGCCAGAGTGACAATGAAAACTGGTTCAATTATAGAAAAGGAAGAATTACTAGTTCAAAATTTGGTGACGTACTCATGGTTAAATCTGAAAAGGCGGCCAAAAATCTTGCTGAAAGAATAAACAATCCAGAGAGGAAGGCGATTCCAGCTTGCGTCTACGGCCTTCGGCACGAGGATGAGGGAAGACAAGCCTACATTCGGCATATGAACTATGCAGTTCGAGTACTTCCGGCTGGCTTTTGCGTTCCTCCAGAGTTAGATTGGTTAGGGGGTAGTCCGGACGGTATAGTTTACAGAGATGACAGCAGCGAACCATGGTTATTAGAAATTAAAACTATTTACGATCAAAGTCCAAAACCCCGTTCTATTTCTGAAATCGTTTACCAGAGAAAAGGGTTTTACTTAATCTCTCAAGGAAGCAAGCTTGTTTTAAAGAGAAGGCATAAATATTTTTATCAAATTATGGGAATGATGGGTCTCACAGGAATGAAGAGGTGTGATTTTGTGGTGTATGCACCCAGAATTAATGAGTTGTTAGTATTTCAAGTCGATTTTGAGGAAAGTACATGGAAATGGATGATTGAAGGAATGGAAAAGTTCAACAAAAAATTTTTAAGTGGAGACTACATAAAAACTAACATAAAAGCAGACATAAATGCAGACATAAAAACAGATATAAAAACTGAAAAGTCCATAAACGACGTTAAAGAACATCTCCAAAAATTCTACTACAATGGAGCCAACTATAATCGATGATTGCGCTACGTTTTCAACTGGCTACTGTCCTCTCAGCAACGTTCACTTTAGTACTTTCCGACTGCATGGAAAATTGTATTACTCTGTCCATCAGTGGTGCGAAAGCGAAAAAGCAGCATATTTCAACGACTGGGAATCCAGAAAGGCAATTCTTAATGAAAAAACAGCTAGACGCCAAAGGGAAGTTTCAAAGAACATAAAAGGTTTCGATGAAAAGATTTGGGACCAAATTAAAGACAAAGTCGTTCTAGAAGGTATTCGGGCGAAATTTGAGCAAAACAAGAAAGCAAGAGAAACACTACTACGCACAGGTGAAAAGAAGATTGTTTACGTTAACTCGTTTGAAAAATATTGGGGAACAGGAACTGAGAACTATAATAAAGACTATCCAGGAGAAAACCGACTTGGATATTTGTTGGAAAAAGTTAGGGACGAAATCAATAAAAGCAGGAAATAAAACACTATTTATTATCGAATCGTTATCGAAAACACGAAATAACAACATGGACTATAGTTACTACTGGAGCATTATTCTCGATAACGGGGAAATCACTTTAGGGAGTGGGGTCTTCGATTCTTTCGCTGAAGCGCGGATGGACGCCGAAAATTACATTAGAAATAATCCTGAAATTCCTGCGGTGGGCATTATTTTGGAAAAAGCTTTGCCTTTTAGGAGTGAAATAAAAATGACAACATTTGTCTGTCTGGCAGACGGATCTGAGTACGTCGTAGGTAAAAGAATGGATTAACCTACTCTTATCCCAACAGTCCTCTTAAGGACTACTGTATATATTGTACATATGTATTTGCTGTAAATAATGGCTTAGAAAACGAAAAAATGATAAAAATACAAAAATACAAAAATATTGCATGCGCCGGACTAGGTTAGGTACTGTATATATGTATTGTACACAAGTTAGATAGGTAGGTTAGGTAGGTGTATATAGGTAGATTAGGTAGGTAGGTAGGTATAAGTAGTTTAGGTAGGCAGGAGCCCGGTAATGGGCCGACGCCGGGTCCCAAGCCCCGGGGGAAGAACTCAGAGGGACGGCAAGGGAAGGAATAAAAGTTGCGTAAATTGATGACGTAATTGTGAAAGGTCAATCATGAGGAAAGTAAAGTAAAGAAAAGGGTCAACTGAGGATACATACAAAACCCAGGGAAAGGTCAAAAGGTCATTGACTCCCGGGAGTGCGGGGTCGAAAAGCCCGCCCTATACTACCCTAATAAATATCAATAAAAAAAAAAAAAAAAATATTTTTTTTTTTTTAAAAAAATAAAAAAAAATAAAAAAGAGAGACAATAATATAATATATACACCCCCCCCCCCCCCCTCTTTTATTCCCAAATTTAATTTTTTGTTTTTCGGTATTTCGTTATCGTTAACAACGCTTACCCGAATCTTGCAAACTGATTAACTGCCATTAGATTGTAGAAACCAATTTGCATATTACTTCAAAAAGGACACAACAAAGGGGGACCTTGTTAAAAGAATATTCTGATGATTAATGAATGATCAACAATGGCCCTCCCTCGTCATAAAAACAAACTTGAAGGCATCCAAGGATTTTGTCAATATTTAAAAATTGAAATTTTCTAAATCTATAGGCTTTCTGTTTGTTAAGCTGTGGCTCTTATTTTGGAAAATTTTTATACCGCCGGAGGTACTATAGTAATGTGTAATTATTAAAAGGTATAACTTGTAATGGGTTGACCCATTTCAATTCATGTTTTGCATGTAAATTGCTTGACGCGGAGGATTTCCGTCCTATCTTCAACACATGTCTCTGTTACGCAGGGGATGTATAAAAGCCGGCCCGGCCCGGCCCGGCCCGGCCCAGGGCCGGGCCAAAACTATATAAAACCCGGCCCACTATAAAATGCTGTATATATTGGGCCGGAAATAGTATAAAACCCGGCCCGAACTCCAATTTTAATATTTTGGGCCGGAAATAATATAAAACCCGGCCCGAATTTCAATTTTCATATTTTGGGCCGGAAATAATATAAAACCCGGCCCGAATTACATTTTTAATGTTTTGGGCCGGAAATTGTATAAAACCCGGCCCGAATTTCATTTTTAATGTTTTGGGCCGGAAATTGTATAAAACCCGGCCCGAATTAAATTTTTAATGTTTTGGGCCGGAAATTGTATAAAACCCGGCCCGAATTTCAATTTTCATATTTTGGGCCGGAAATAGTATAACAGTATCATAAAAACTATTATCGGATGCCATATTTTATGTTGCACTAACAGTAGCATTATATTAAATTAAATTAAAAATTTAGAGCAAACAATTTTCTTTGAGCTTTTTACGCTAACATTTACCCATTCTGGGTGAGCGGACGGGAAGCAGTGAGCTTAGAAATTCGTTTGTGTAAAAATTAAAAACTTTAGTTGAATTTCTGATGATATTATTGTAGGAAAATGCTAAAATTTAGTTAATTTTCCCTTTTTATTTTTGCCATTTCCAGCAATAAAACCAATATGGACAATTATTGATGAGTGGATCATGAAGTCGAACAAATAAATAAAGTTCGGGCCTGGTTTTATACAATTTCCGGCCCAAAATAGTAAAATTTAAATTCGGGCCGGGTTTTATACTATTTCCGGCCCAAAACATTAAAACTGAAATTCGGGCCGGGTTTTATACTATTGCCGGCCCAAAATATACAGCATTTTATAGTGGGCCGGGTTTTATATAGTTTCCGGCCCGGACGGGTTTTATATAGTTTTGGCCCGGCCCTGGGCCGGGCCGGGCCGGGCCGGGCCGGCTTTTATACATCCCCCTGTTACGCAGGTTTTTTGCCCAACAATTTTTCTACGATTTTGCGATTTTTAGAGCATCATTACATTCAATTTAGTTAATTTTCAACGCCCTGTAAATTGTTTTGCACACGATCACTCTCTGCCTGTTCTCATATTACCGAAAATCGGGCGTTATTTGCCTGTCACTTGATTGGCAGAGGTTTAACAGATCAATAAATAGCTAAAACTGATGTTACAATTTTCGTGTGCAAAGACTGATTTTGCGCTTGCACTGTATTTATTTCATTAGTGTTTGCTTTGCTTCAGAATTTAGATAAAATAAATTGTTTAAAATAAACATATGATACATAAATGATAACTTTCTGTCTCGCGGTTTACTCGATAAAATCGCTATAGTCAGAGTAGTGTAGTGGCTAGGGTGTCCGCTTGGCACTGTTCCGGACACAGATCGAATCCTTCTTCCGGTATAATTTTAGTTTCACAATTGGCAGTGGCAAATGGCAATAAAATACTCCCATTCGTTTGTCTCAGAAACGGTAAATGTCGGGAGTTGAAACTAGTCAAAAGCTAACGTCACCGTACACTAGAACAGTATGATGAAAACAAACAAAACGTTGAACACATAAATCCCAAACTCTACGGCGGTATTATTCCCCTTTTAAGGGGTAACTTGTTTGCGCTGATCTGAATCTGGTGGAGCGAGTTTATCTAAACAATCAATCTGACAGTGGATAATACCAAGAGTACATAATATAAGAGTGTGCCACTAGGCACACTCTATGTTATCAGAGCAAAAACTATGCTCTGCTCGCAAACGGCCCGCCCCCCCCGCAAATTTAGACCCATCACTTCAAAGAATTTTGTGCGCTGTTTGTGTTCTAAAGCTTCTAAAGTTCTAAGCAGTCACAAAATTCGCGCACGCAACGCTTGTGTTTTCGAGCTTAAGCACACAAACATAGAGCGAGTGAGCGTACCCCCGTTTCGACTAGGTACTGATTTGCGGGAAGGTCACTAGTGTCTGATTTGCGGGGGGGGGCGTTAGTGTGCAAAGCATATCAATAAAAAATAAATAACTATGGTAGTACGTGCTTGCGACCTTTTACAAATGTGATTCTGATACCCGCTGGTCATCAATGGAGGAGTATGGAATTAAGCTTTTATGTCTTTCCCCATACAAAAAATTTTGAAAGTTTCGCCGCCGGTTGCCTCTTTCCAGGTAGCCAAACTGCCAATATTCATGTCTTTATTGAAATTCAGAGCTTTAATTTTAAAAGTCTATTTTATAATCTTTATCCATCAATTTTTCTTTTAACAAATTAATGTTAAAAATAACCTACATATTAGAACAAATTAGAGAGATTCTAATAATTTCATTGAAACATGCTTTATAACAACTTTTCACGGATAATTTTAATTATTAATTCTTTGAATGCATGCAATCGTTGCAATTTGTAAATTATGTGAAGATATTCCTGTTGGCTCGGGCCATTATTAATTAAATACAAATTTGACAATTAATTACGACGTTATACAGAGTTCAGTGTTTAGCCACAAAAAGTTAGAAAATTATCAAACAGTAAAGGTAGCAGAATATTTATATATAACGGGGTTGTCGCGCCTTCGCTAATGCGCGCAACTGAGATGTTGCGCTTTAGCTAAGTCGCGCATTTGCTATGTCGCGCTAACAACCGTTTGTCGCGCCTTCGCCATGTCCCGCTTTCGCTATGTCGCTTCAGTGAGAGCACCCCACTATATCTAAATAGCTCAGCAAAGAAATGTTGCTACGATTATGGCATATAGATTTTTAGCATATATCTATAAAGTGTTAAATATCAGCGTTTGAAATTAGTGTTATAAACTAGTCTCGCTGTCCGGGGACGGGGGTATGGCTCAGAGGTATAGAGCGTTCACTCATGACCTAATGCTTGGTGGTTCTATCCCCGCCCTAGACACTTCCTGTCCTTCACGTCCTGTCATGGTTGTCAAATGTGAGAAATGTGAAAGGTTGAAATCAGGTTTGAAAGATGTGAAAAAAATGTGGACAGGGCGAGGATCTGATTTGTGGATCATGAGTACCACGCTCTACCACTGAGCGTCGTCTTCGGACAGCGAGACTAGTCTATAACGCTAATTTCAACCTTTCGAACTTCAGGAGTTCACGTGAGCCGACGATGTTTAACAGAAGAATTAAAGATTGTCATCTGAGCAGTGCTGTCCGGAGGATTTTTCTGACGTTGGTTCTTCTGGCGTTGTCACAACCAAATGCCTCGCTTCTTCCGGATGCATTACATTTAGTTTGATCCAAGTTTGCTTTCTTTTGACTTGATACACTTTGCGAATGGTTGATCTGAAACCATGCTAATCATTCTCAACACGTACATAACTATATACAAAATACAAAAGAAATTCACAAGGAGCTAAGCTGGTTAGATAACCGTGGCGATTTGCTAAAATATGGAGCAAACAGCTTAAGGGGGGGGGGTCCACCATGAAAAAATTTATAGTCACGGATTTCGCTCATTTTTACACATAATGTAGCCACACATGTTATACGGTCCAAGTTTAAATATTGAGTTGTTTCATCCATGTCTCCACGATTTACGAGCTATCAACTGCTTGCAATTGTTATAATGGGCGAAACGAGGGTACCGCTTGAGACTAAGGCAATTTTCCTTATACAGTCTTCGATTTTGGAGCTTCAATGGGGTGTACATTTGAAAATTGATCTAAAGAATTAATTTTGTCCCGGTGTTGGAAGGCTAAACGTGATTTCATGCCTTTTTTAACGACTTTTAAGGAGCAGCAAGGCCAATGTTGAGGTTAGATAACAAAACCCTTTAACAGCCATTAACTTCAATTTGGTGCATTTTCGGACTATAGCCCAAGAAGAAAAAATGTTCCCCGCATTAAGAGCCTTCGACTGATGTCAAATTTATCATATTTTGAGAAATTTGAAAAAATCGATATTTTTGCTATATGGGTCCGACAGATTGGGATGCAGCGACCACGTTGGGCTACTTAGCTGGAATAACTCTAGTCAACACTGAACTACAGCCACCAGAAATAACGAGAAGCGAGATATTTTGTTGTTTGGTAGCTGCTGATTGCAATGGTCTCACGTAATAGGCAAAAAATCGAAAAAATTCAAAATTTCGGTAAAAAACCAAATTTTTAGTGTCAAAAAATCTCGAAACTGGGCAAGGATTATCAGCATCATTTGGTATTGTTAGATACGTCTACTTATATACTGTGATTTGTTGGAATCAGATTTTTTAGTTAGGCCTTTCAATTTATGTAATGCTTCATCAAAGTTGAAACACCCCAGTTTTCAACAACGAAAAACGTCAAATTTCACAGTCAGCAAGCTTCAAAAATTATTTTAAAAAATTTAAAGGCCTAACTCAAAAATCTAATTCCAACAAATTAAAGTATACAAATAGACGTTTCTAATGATACCAAATTATGCTGATAATCTTTGCCCAGTTTCGAGATTTTTTGACACTAGTCAAAAAATTGAAACTTTTCCAGTTTCCTATGTTTAACACATGAGATCTCAACTTTGAAGTGAAATTACTCATTAACCGTAAAAGATCCGACTTTAATTTCAAAAACTCGTTAAAATATACCAATCGAAGAGCAAAATATGTGAAAATAGGCAAAATCGGAGATGGTCGAAAAATTGGCCAAAAATGGACCCCCCCTTAAGTGTGTTATCGAGTGACACTGTCTGCTCGATGAACTTTACAACGATGTTGTAAATTAAGCTTATTAAAATCCGTTTTTAATTTATTACATCAGGTTAACCTTGTTTCTAACTTAAAATCTGAATAGTATTTGAATTTTCCAAGAAATGCACCGTCATTGGAGTTAAACAACGCAAGCTGAAGATACAAACAATAAACTAATCATAACAAATACGCAAATAGTTGGCTAAAAAAGCTAAATATGTGCAACTTGTGTAGACTTGTGTGACGCAAATGTAGGTAAAAGATTCTCCGTCAGCATATAAATATTATACGTTTTGCGACAATACCTTTTTCTAAATGATCTATTGTTTCCTGGTACAGGCTGTTTCTCTTCGTAAAATACGTGGGGGCAAAACATGATGAACAGGGACACACAAAATGCCATGTAAAAGAATAGGAAGCACAATGGAAACAAAGCAGTGCAAAAGTAAATTGACCAACTATCCTGGATATCCAAGAGATTGGTAGAATTGTGAAAAGATTCGCTGGAATGCAAGGGCATGGAATAGGAATTGGTTGTATTGGATCAGAAAATTATCAAAATTCTATCGATTGGTGAGTCATATTTTTGTTGTCTTTGCATTGACAAATTTTATGAACATTTTTCATAAAAGAACCAGACGATCTCAAATTCACTACAAGTCATCATCAGCCATAATATGGAAAAGCATTTCTGATGACAAATATTGTTTGAATTCTTAAATTCTAGGCAACGACACTCGAGGGTAATATCAAATTCAGTATCACTGTCAGATCTATAGCCTGAAGTTAGGTTTAGTAAGAAGGATAGAAGGATGCATTAGAATGGTCTAATCTGATTTTTCACCCAAATAGCTTTCACTTTATGAACAGTTTCATGGAAAAAATTTATAGCAGAATTCACTTTTAATTAAAGACTACATATCTATCCTGTTCAAGATATATTAATTACTTTTGAGCTCATCTGTCTTACAATTTGATTAATTAACAGCAATGTTTAGCATTTTAATAATGTCTGCCTTATTAATATTTGCCATATATTGCGAAGTCTTGGTCTGATACTCAAGTACATGCATACATACATGATGAATGAATAGAGGTGACGTTTGTGTTTCCAGGAGACAATGTAACTGAGATCCCCCCCTAGAAAATCACTTCGAAAAATCATCAGTCTGCACACCTATCTTGGGTCTTTCCCATTACCCCCCCCCATAGCTTCGTAGAAGTACTGAAGACGCACACTTCGACGGATTGAGTTGAAATTTGGTAGGGGTAGGTTTTCGGACCTGCTGATTTCAATAATGCAAAAATTTTAGAATTAAAAAATTTTAAAAATTTTAAAATTTTAGTTTGGTAAGGGGGAACCAAGAGGAACCGAAAATTTTTTGTCTTCGATTTTGCTGAAAAGATGTATATAGGGGTTTTCGGGGTCGTAGAACACGAATCTCAAATCCGCTTTTCGATCCAGCTTTTTGTTAGCTCAATATAAGCTAAACTTCTAAGCTGAAGATGTAAGCTTAGTCTGAGCTAACGAAAAGCTGGATCGAAAAACGGATTTCAGATTCGTATTCTACGACTCTGAAAACTACTAATATACATCTTTTCAGCAAAATCGAAGACAAAAAATTTTTCGGTTCCTCTTGGTCCCCCCCTTACCAAACTAAAATTTTAAAATTTTTAAAAATTGTTAAAAATTTTAAAATTTTTACATTTTTGAAATCAGCAGGTCCGAAAACCTACCCCTACCAAATTTCAACTCAATCCGTCAAAGTGTGCATCTTCAGTACTTCTACGAAGCTATGGGGGGATAATGGGAAAGACCCCCTATCTTTTGAGTAAAATTAGTAAAACGGCGTTTGTTCACCCTATTGACACTATTGCCCATGGTGCGTGATATCATATAAATGGATATCGAAAACAAAAGGACAGGCAAATGGATAATGTAAGCTGTTCATTCTGAAGAGAATCATCTAGAATATTATCCTAATTAATTCAGTGATTGGTTCGATCTAGGCTTTTGGGATTTGCTCCTGTCCCAGAGGCCAATATTATAATTATTAATCATAGGAAATCATGGCTTAATATGTTAATTTTTGTTTGCCGGCCGGCAAGTTGTTGTTTCTGGGATTTATCGCATTAAGCTGACATTTATCTTGCTTTGGACACTATCAGCTATCATGTAAATTTGCTTGTATTTTAGATAGCCCGCAGAAAGTGCCAATGATCGGCCGTTCCTGGGCCGGAGTTCTGCAGCCAGCCAGCCAGCCAGCCAGCCAGCCAGAAAACCGGCGTTCGGTGCTGTGCGAGCCGTCTCCGGCCGGCCCACGAAAAATTAAACCGACGAACAATATTAAAAGGCATGAGGTCGTAATACCGTCTCTCTATACACAATTTTATTGTCAATAGAAAACAGTCAAGCATACCATCCCCAGTAACAAATATTGAAAATAAAAAAGCACACAGGAAATAGTACAGCTGATATCTGATCAATTCTTTCCGGATTCAGTCTTTTACACAAATTACAGGAGCAGGTGAATTTGCATGACAGCCATTCTTCCAAACAGTTTCGTTCTCGATAAATCTTATTTATTTCCAGTCGAGGGGTTTCGTCCAGAATCCGTGGCGGGGGAAGGTCTTTATTAGGCACTGCGTTGGATGACGAGTCCACCTCAAATCTTGAGGGCGCTGTTACCATCCAAGGACTGGATATGGGAGTCAGCTCAATGTTACCGGGAATGTCCGACTGTCGGCGAAAGTGCCGCCTAAGTGATCTTAATGTGATCTTCTTTTCAATGTTTTTGTTGAGATGACCAACCAAGGCCAACTCAAGAAGCGAAGCAAACACGAACATCATCCCACTCAGCATCCATACGTCTGAAAACGAATTGAATCCACTGATAATTGCAAAAAACTGTCGTAAGTAGGATAAAAATTGAGGTTCTGAATCGGTTGTTCTATGATCTTCTAGGAATTAAACAATGAAATTTCAATGCAAAAAAGTTGCTTGCAAAATACTTCTTAAAGCTTTCTTACAACTCCCATGTTTTAACGTGGATTGGAAATTCTATTTCGAGAGACAAAGGTTCTGCATTTTGAATTATGATAATGTCCGTTATTATTATCGCTTTTACTATTATTGCTTTTCGATATTTTGAAGAGGAGGTTTCAAACACGTAGAGGGGCATCCCAGCAGCGTTGGCGGAGAGAGGGTACCCGGGTTCTATCTCAATAAACCAAACGTCCTCGCTATGGTGACCTTGCAAATCTTGAAAATCGAAATCAAAATCTGGGCTTTTGTTGATACTGTTCCAAAACCAAAACTAAGTAAAGGGACTAACATTTAGAATGTAAGACAGGCTGAGGTATCAACTCTAAAAGTGTCAAAAACGGCGGAGAACATATGACAGCGGCAACCAATTCGCGCATTTTGGCTTGTTGTATCTTTAAAATTTGTCCATAATACTAATTGATAAGTCTTGTTCACAAATAAGGAAAGCCATAGATATAACTCAGAAGTCAGAATCCATATCAGACACCTTTTGTTAACTTACCGATTGCTTTCACATAGCTGACCCTAGGAAGATTCCTCAGTATATTTCCAAATTGAAATGTCATTGCTAGTAAGGCATTGACTTCCAGCATAGTTCTGGCAGGGATTGATTTAGTACCCAAATAAAAGGATATCCATGATATAAATATGGTCAAACTATGTTGGTATGTAGGCTTGAAGAATATACCACACATTGCGTCGCTTAAAAGTAAATGTCATGGTAAGCTCGTCCCAATAGCCAGCAGGATATTGCTGAAATCACAGAAGATAACAAAGCGTCGTGAACACATTTTAAAGAGTATGACTAATAGAATGTGATGAAATAAACAAGTTACTGTTTAACAATAAACTTATTCAGTCTTTAGTGGATTTGCGTAAAGCTAAGTGGTGTTCAGTTAAAAGATGTTCGCAAAATCCACTTTAGCAACATTGTTTAGAACTCTAAACCATTCAATCTGATGAGCCCATCAAAGTTGCCTTTTAATAACGTTAGCTGGATCACTTACCACCTGTACCCGAGACTTGACTGCGGAGACAAGAGTGAAATCAGGAAGCTCGATGCGTCCACTTTCACGCATTATCAAAATGGATCTTTCTCAAACCACCGCATTTTTTGACCCTCTTCCGTATTGTAACTGAAGCTTTCAAATGTTAGTATGCACGTTTGAACGTCCATTGGAAAACGCTCTAGATTCATTTGACATGGTCCTAAAACAGAATCGTTACAATCTACCAGTGGAGCACCAGTATTAGCTGCAAATTTAAGCTGACTGTAGTCGCCAGTTAATCCGCAGACAATCTAATCTTGCTTAGTGCAACCAACGATGCATTTGATTAATTAAATTCATTCCTATAGCATGGAGAAATGTTGGACAGTCTAAATAACTGTTGACTTTAAATCAAAAAATACCATTTTTCTATAGTTTCGATTCC
>JASAND010016291.1:0-12602 GCA_030248195.1 Trissonchulus latispiculum | reverse complement strand
TCTCAAAACTTTGTCTATAGGGGTTTTCTGGTGTGCCCAGCTCATTCCAGGTATCCGTTTTGCCGTCCGATGTACCTATTTTGCTGGGCTGGTTCCACTTTGCCGTTTGAAGGGTCAGTCGGGTGGGGGGTCAAGTGGTCGAAAATAAAATTTTTCAAAAGTGGTCAAATTTGGTACCAAATGAAAGCCCTAAGCGAGCTGAGCAACTTTTGTCATAGAACTGCATGCTCAAAGTGGCTGTAGAGTGCTGTGGTGGGGTGGGGTGGGGACTTAGGCGATTTTCGGTCAAAAATGAAAGTTTTCAAAAGTGGTCAAATTTGGTACCAAATGAAAGCCCTAAGCGAGCTGAGCAACTTTTGTCATAGAACTGCATGCTCAAAGTGGCTGTAGAGTGCTGTGGTGGGGTGGGGACTTAGGCGATTTTCGGTCAAAAATGAAAGTTTTCAAAAGTGGTCAAATTTGGTACCAAATGAAAGCCCTAAGCGAGCTGAGCAACTTTTGTCATAGAACTGCATGCTCAAAGTGGCTGTGGTGGGGTGGGGTGGGGCTTAGGCGATTTTCGGTCAAAAATGAAAGTTTTCAAAAGTGGTCAAATTTGGTACCAAATGAAAGCCCTAAGCGAGCTGAGCAACTTTTGACATGGAACCATCCACCAATATTTGCTATGCCAAATAACGTCACGTGCCCATGAAACTTTTGTCTTTACTTCTTCAACCGGAATTTAAAGGATATATATACCTATTTATATTTATTATATATTTAAAGGATATTCAAAGGATATATATATACGATACAGCCAGCACACACATATTATCCTCTTTTGTGCGGAGCATTTTTGTTACTTGTATATATATATATATACACGTTTTCTAACTGTTAGGATGCTTCAACTGCAGAAATTAAGCAAATTTCAAAAATTTGCCTATGTTTAACGTGTTAAACGTACGAAATTTTCAAAAGTCATTTTGACATGAATTTTTGCAAAAATATTAATATATATTTTTGATGCAGATGTATATCATAGGGGTCGCGGCAGCGACCCCTATAATATGTGTGAAAAGTGGCTGGAGACAGTGTAAAATAAGCTGCGCAGAAGCTGCGCAAAATCCTGCGCAGATCCTGCGCAGATTTCATGCGCAAATTGTAGAGCACATCGAGTTTAGTATGTCTGTGAAGTTTCAGCCCCGTATCACTTACCGTTAAAAAGTTGCGCCCCGGACCGGTTATGGCGGCGATGTTTTTTTTCCGGTTTCTCCTATTTGATGGTTGTATTGTACATAATGTTCGCCGCTTTCACGTGATCTGCAGCGGTGGGCCAACCTAAAGGGCTATGGGGTCTAGTAGTACCCTCTAAAGAATTTAAGAATCACAACTTTTTTTGCGCCGCAGCTGCGCCACAGCGCCGCAGTGGCGCCGCAAAGTCGGCTCATAGCGAAAAGTGACCATTTTTGTGGTCGTCGCTCAGGTCGAACGTTACGAGCTGGAGCTGATTTCTTTTTATATTCAGAAATTACATATATTGAACTAACTAACTAACGGTCCAGGTTGCGTTTCTCTATCACTTCCCTAGCGACCACAGTGGCCCGTCAAAGATGGCGAAAATTCGAAAAATGAAAAATCGAAATTTCTCGCTATCTATTTAACTTTGAACGCTCAAATCTTCCATACAATGGTTTTCTGGCACGGAGAATCGATTCCCGCAGTCAGTTTTACCGTCAGACCCACCCATCTTGCTGGGCTGGTTCCACTTTGCCGTCGGGAGGGTCAAGTCGGAAACCGCTTCCTGGAGGTCCATAGTAGGCTTTACCTGGCCTCTCAAAACTTTGTCTATAGGGGTTTTCTGGTGCGCCCAGCTCATTCCCGGTGTCCTTTTTGCCGTAGGACTCATCCATCTTGCTGTGCTGGTTCCACTTTGCCGTCTGGAGGGCCATGTCGGAAACCGCTTCCTGGAGGTCCATAGTAGGCTCTACCTGGCCTCTCAAAACTTTGTCTATAGGGGTTTTCTGGTGTGCCCAGCTCATTCCCGGTATCCGTTTTGCCGTCCGACGTACCTATTTTGCTGGGCTGGTTCTACTTTGCCGTTTGAAGGGTCAGCCGGGTGGGAGGGTCAAATGGTCGAATAAAGTTTCTCAAAGGTGGTCAAATTTGGTACCAAATGAAAGCCCTAAGCGAGCTGAGCAACTTTTGTCATAGAACTGCATGCTCAAAGTGGCTGTAGAGTGCTGTGGTTGGGTGGGGTGGGGACTTAGGCGATTTTCGGTCAAAAATGAAAGTTTTCAAAAGTGGTCAAATTTGGTACCAAATGAAAGCCCTAAGCGAGCTGAGCAACTTTTGTCATAGAACTGCTTGCTCAAAGTGTCTGTAGAGTGCTGTGGTGGGGTGGGGTGGGGACTTAGGCGATTTTCGGTCAAAAATGAAAGTTTTCAAAAGTGGTCAAAGTTGGTACCAAATGAAAGCCCTAAGCGAGCTGAGCAACTTTTGTCATAGAACTGCATGCTCAAAGTGGCTGTAGAGTGCTGTGGTGGGGTGGGGTGGGGACTTAGGCGATTTTCGGTCAAAAATGAAAGTTTTCAAAAGTGGTCAAATTTGGTACCAAATGAAAGCCCTAAGCGAGCTGAGCAACTTTTGTCATAGAACTGCATGCTCAAAGTGGCTGTAGAGTGCTGTGGTGGGGTGGGGTGGGGACTTAGGCGATTTTCGGTCAAAAATGAAAGTTTTCAAAAGTGGTCAAATTTGGTACCAAATGAAAGCCCTAACCGAGCTGAGCAACTTTTGTCATAGAACTGCTTGCTCAAAGTGTCTGTAGAGTGCTGTGGTGGGGTGGGGTGGGGACTTAGGCGATTTTCGGTCAAAAATGAAAGTTTTCAAAAGTGGTCAAATTTGGTATCAAATGAAAGCCCTAAGTGAGCTGAGCAACTTTTGACATGGAACCATCCACCAATATTTGCTGTGCCAAATAACGTCACGTGCCCATGAAACTTTTGTCTTTACTTCTTCAACCGGAATTTAAAGGATATATATATATACGATACAGCCAACACACACATATTATCCTCTTTTGTGCGGAGCATTTTTGTTACTTGTATATATATACTAAAAATGACCCCGCTCTTTCGAATGGTATAGTCAAAACTGTTCTGGCATGCTGCCAGCAAAAATTTCGGCTGAGTTTTTTACCGCATTGGGTTTTTTCCCATCGGTTTGGTCGAAAATCTCTCACCAACCGTATATAAGTGCTAGAGAGGTGTGTTATGGCTCATTTCGAAGCTCTCCGCAACGCCTCATGGTAGCTATCGTTAGATTTTCGATTTGTCGCTTAAAAAAGTTTCAGCCAAAAATTGAAAATTTGCGTTTTCTTTCCCTCCGCTCTATAGCCATGGGGTGAAAAACCCACCCCCTTTTTTGGGGGAAAAAACCCACCCGCCTCCTGGGTCATGGGTTGGAGATATGAGCTCCAAAACATAGCAGCAGGAAGCGCGACTCTTTCTAACCTATGTATGCAAAGATCAAGTAATTTGGTTCACTCCTGCTCATTTTATGACATTTGAAAATGACAGAATAGACAGGTTGGTTAGATTTCTGGGTGTCCACGTTTTGATATTTTCCTATTCTCATTTTGAAAATAACAACTACGTACTTTTTGGTTCAACCATCCAAAAATTTACCAAAAGTTTGGACCGATGTAACTTTTGACTGGGTTGGGTTAGAAAAGTTTTGCAAATATCTGCAATGATGGCAACTCTTCCTCTTTGCACACAGCCAAAATTAGACCGATCCGTTGTACCGTTGGTCTGGCACATTGCCAAACGTGGCGGGGGAAAAAACCCACTTTGGGGGGAAAACCCCACCCAATTTTTTTTGAAAAATTTTTTAACAACTCAGCACGGAAACAATTAGAGACTATAGCACGGTACTATCGAGCACGCTGCGTAATCCTATGCGGTCAGATTCGGACAATTTTGCTTACCTGGCTAGCTAGGTGCTAAAAACCTTAAAAGTGCCATTTCGCTGCTGGATGACCCAATACAGGTGCAATTGTGGATTTTAACAACCAATTCTACGTAAAAAACCATTCTCTACACGATAGAATAATAGGTTTTATCAAATTACATCATTTTTACCATTTTTCAAAAATTGCCTTATGTTTATGTGTTAAACTTTATGAAACCTGGCCAGTTCATGCAGCATTTTCAACGGCACCTGAGATCTCAAAAAAAGCTACTTAGATCTGGTTTTTTGGTTCATACTAACTAAAAAAGGGTTGAATTTTACACTGGAAGTGTCAGAATTGCGATAGAACAATTTTTAAGACCTGTGAGGGGTGGGTTTATTTTCCCCCATTTGGGTTTTTCCCCCCATTGGGTTTTCCCCCCCGCTACTTTTTGCATTATACCGCTCTAACGGTACAACCTACAGAAGTGCAAATAGGCTTAAAAGAAAGTTCTAAGTACGCCAAGTACGATGGTATATAAAGTTCTCAGATAGCCCTTATCATAGGGGTCGCGGCAGCGACCCCTATAATATGTGTCGAAAGTCCCTGGAGACACCGTAAAATAAGCTGCGCAGAGGCTGCGCAAAATCCTGCGCAGCTCCTGCGCAGATTTCATGCGCAAATTGTAGAGCACATCGAGTTTAGTATGTCTGTGAAGTTTCAGCCCCGTATCACTTACCGTTAAAAAGTTGCGCCCCGGACCGGTTATGGCGGCGATGTTTTTTTTCCGGTTTCTCCTATTTAATGGTCTTATTGTCCTGACTTTCCGCCTCTTTCACGTAATCTGCAGCGGAGGCCGGACCTAAAGGGGTATAGGGTCTGGTAGTACCCCATGCGCCATTTAAGAATCGCTACTTTTTTTGCGCCGCAGGTGCGCCACAGCGCCGCAGCGGCGCCGCAAAGTCGGCTCAGAGCGAAAAGTGACCATTTTTGTGGTCGCTGCGCAGCTCGAACGTTAAGAGCTGGAGCCGATTTCTTTCTATATTCAGAAACTACATATATTGAACTAACTAAATAGCTAAGTCTCGTTTCTCTATCACTTTCCATGCGACCACAGTGGCCGGTTAAAAATGGTGAAAATTCGAAAAATGAAAAATCGAAATTTCTCGCTGTGTATTCAACTTAGAAAGCTCAATTCTTTCATACAAAGGTTTTCTGGCACGGCGAATTGATTCCCGTAAGCAGTTTTGCCGTCGGACCCACCCATATTGCTGGGCTGGTTCCACTTTGCCGTCGGGAGGGTCAAGTCGGAAACCGCTTCCTGGAGGTCCATAGTAGGCTTTACCTGGCCTCTCAAAACTTTGTCCATAGGGGTTTTCTGGTGCACCCAGCTCATTCCCGGAGTCCGTTTTGCCGTCCGACCCACCCATTTTGCTGGGCTGGTTCCACTTTGCTGTCGGAAGGGTCAAGTCGGTACCGACTTCCAAGAACACCATATAGGACAGCGCATAGCCTCTCAAAACTTTGTCCATAGGGGTTTTCTGGTGCGCCCAGCTCATTCCCGGAGGCCGTTTTGCCGTCCGACCCACCCATTTTGCTGGACTGGCTCCACTTTGCCGTTTGAAGGGTAAATCGGGTAGGGGGTCAAAGTGGTCAAAAATAAAATTTTTCAAAAGTGGTCAAATTTGGTACCAAATGAAAGCCCTAAGTGAGCTGAACAACTTTTGTCATAGAATTGCATGCTCAAAGTGGCTGTAGAGTGCTGTGGTGGGGTGGGGTGGGGACTTAGGCGATTTTGGGTCAAAAATTAAAGTTTTCAAAAGTGGTCAAATTTGGTACCAAATGAAAGCCCGCATCGAACTGAGCAACTTTTGTCATAGAAGTGCGTACCTAAAGTGGCTGTAGAGGGCTGTGGTGGGGTGGGGTGGGGACTTAGGCGATTTTCGGTCAAAAATGAAAGTTTTCAAAAGTGGTCAAAGTTGGTACCAAATGAAAGCCCTAAGCGAGCTGAGCAACTTTTGTCATAGAACTGCATGCTCAAAGTGGCTGTAGAGTGCTGTGGTGGGGTGGGGTGGGGACTTAGGCGATTTTGGGTCAAAAATTAAAATTTTCAAGTGGTCAAATTTCGAGTCAAGTGAAGGCCCGCATTGAACTGAACAACTTTCGCCATAGAACCACCCACCCAAACTTGCTGTGTCGGATTTATATACTTGCTTTCTCAACCGGAATTTAAACGACAGACATAGGCCCAACACACATATTATCCCCTTTTGTGCGGAGCATTTTTGTTACTTGTAATAAAAAAGTTCCAGCCAAAATCCGAAAATGTGGGTTTTTCCCCCCATGGCTATATACCTCCAAATTACCCCAGGCGACTTTTTTTGACATTTTGGAAAAATTTTTTGATAGATTTTGATCTATCGCTTTTGCTGATCGATCGATCGGACCGATCTCGATTTGATTTTTGAATTCAGCGACCTCGACTTACCGTAGGGGCAACTTCTCAGCCTAATCGCAGTCAAAATTTTTGGGTCTTTCCCATTGTCCCCCCACAGCTGAAATGAAAATCCGAAAAAGCACAATTTGAGGGATTTATATAGTTGAAATTTGGTAGGGGTAGGTTTTCGGACCTGCTGATTTTCGAAAAGGCAAAAATTTTATAATTTAAAAATTTTTAAAATTTTAGTTGGTAGGGGGGGGACCAAGGGGATCAAAAGATTTTTTCTTCGCTGTTGCTCAAAAGTTGTACGTGTATATATATAGTCAATCGGGAAAAAAACGCCATTTTTTCAAACTTTTGGACGTGTAGAACTCATTTTTTGGAATTATGGGAGAATTCTTGTGGTTTGAAGAATGGCAACCCCTACGGATTATTTTCATGTATTAATGACTTCTCTGGACCGTAGCAATAGAGAGTACTATGTGATTCATTTCCTGGGGAAAAAAAGCCAAAATCGGGAAAAAAAAGCCACTCATCGGGAAAAAAGCCACTTTGGTCGAAGCATATTCTGAAGGCGTAGACCAATTCTGAGTGTTCCAACGTGTTCAGCGTCGCTTATTTACCCTAGATTTGTTGTTTACCGAGGTAAATTGCCTTCGTAAAGCATTAAATAGAACTTTTTAGTTTGCAGCACAAACTGGCTAGGTTTCATCAAATATAACGTAAACATATAAATTTTTTAAAAACTTGCTAAAACGAAGGCTAACCACAAAATAGTGTTTTCCACTGAATTCGTAATGCTCTTTTTGGCCAAATGTGCCAGTTTCAGGATGAAATGTGGAGTGTAGTGGTCAAAACGACTGACGTGACATATTAGTCCAAAAGTTGCGTATTTCAGGGACTGTCCACCTACAAACGGTATTGCTTTGTAAAACTTGAATTGCTGATTATTTTCAACATAGTTGTCATGCCAGAAATCCAGAAAAACTGCTCACTATGGGCCTCGCAATCGACTGGCTTTTTTTCCCGATGGGTCAAAATCATCGGGAAAAAAAGCCACACCTGCCCAGAGACAACGTGACATCTTGAACTGTTTGCAATAGTATGAGGACAAAGCCAGACATGTTCTCTCTTGATTGCAATAGAAATTATTCAGATAGCGCTATTGACACTAAAGTTATGAATTTTTGAAACATTACCGTTTTCCCGCCTTTTCAGGAACAGAATTTTCCAAAAAATGTCGACCCCGCTGTTGACTATAGAGGAGAGATAGAAAGCTAAAAATCAGCGTGTGGGCTTATATTGAGGTCGCCATTCTACACGCCAAATATTACTGCAATAGCTTCATCCGTTAGGCCACAGCGGTCGTGGCTTTTTTTCCCGAAATTTTGACGTGGCTTTTTTTCCCGATTGACTATATAGAGGTTTTCTTGGTCGCTGAACACGAATCTGAAGTCCGTTTTTGGATTCAGCTTTTCGTTAACTCAGGATAAGCTTTATCTTAAGCTTACATGTTTAGCTTACATTAAGCTAACGAAAAGCTGAATCCAAAAACGGACTTCAGATTCGTGTTGAGCGACCCCGAAAACCCAAATATACGACTTTTGAGCAAAATCGAAGACAAAAAATATTTTGATCCCCTTGGTCGGTCCCCCCTTACCACTTACCTTTTTAAATTTTTTGCATTTTTGAAATCAGCAGGTCCGAAAACCTACCTCTATCTAATTTCAACTCAATCCGCCAAATTGTGCTTCTTCGGATTTTCAATTCAGCTGTTGGGGGGAGGGGATAATGGGAAAGACCCAAATTTGGAAAATTTGGAAAATCACTGGATAGTGATGCAGAGTGATGCGAAAAGTGGCGAAAATAACTGGAAAAAACCTGGAAAATGTCTGGAAAGTGAACTGGAGTGATTAAGTCTGGGAAAAGTCTAGAAAATGCCTGGAAACTGTCCGAAAAAATCCTGAAAAATGTCTGGAAAGCAAAGCTGAGTGATCAGAAAAGATCTAGAAAATGTCTAGAAAATGTCTGGAAAATACCCGGAAAACAGTCCTGAGTGATGCGGAAAATACCTGGAAAAAGTCTGGAAAATTTGAAAATGTGGACAAAAGTCTGGAAAATCTCTGGAAAACCCCTGGAAAATGTCTGGAAAAAAGTTTGAAAAAGTCTGGAAAGTGTCTCAAAATTCTGTGGAAAAAGTCTGGAAAATTCCTGGAAAAACGTTTTTCAGATTTTTTCCAGACTTTTTCCGAAAAAAGTTTTCCTGTGTTGGGGGAAGGGGTAACCCCTCAACCCCCCCCCCCCCCTATCACATCTATTTTGCCCAAATTGTAGAGAAATGTTTAAATTTTTATGAAATGATCATATTTGGACCAAATTTGTGTGAAGTTTTGAGTCCAAAAATTTTTGGGGGTGTTGGGGGAGGGTGATAGGAAAAAGTTGGGGGAGCATTACTCAAAAAATGTTGGCTAGGGGTTCAGGTAAACTTCGGACGAAATTGTGCGGGCACGAATAGCCTAATTTCGGAATTTTATTTAAAAATTTTCAAAAATTTAGGTATGAGTTAGAAAATTGGTGGGGGGGTCTGAAAAAATAAATATTGGGTGAGGGGTAGGAAAAATATTTAGGGGGGGCGGCGTCCCCTCCATTTGGGGGAGACGGTTACCCCCCCCCCCTTAACACAAATATTTTGGGCAAAATTCTAGACATATGTTTAAATTTTTATAAAATGATCATTTTATACCAAATTTTTCTAAAGTTTTGGGTCCAAAAATTTTTTGGAGTGGCGGAGGGCAGGTTTTTTTTCGAAATCGGTTTTCATCAACTTGTCATGTCATGTTTATTTTCTGAGCGTCATTTTTATTAATCCAACATCAAAAATAACGCTTTGCAGAGCTGCATTTTTGTATTGATTTGAAGCTATATTCGTAATTTTGGTTGAATTTTTACCTTGTTGGCGTGTGTTCCTTCATATTTCGCATTCTCGCACGAATATATATTCTAACTTACGTATATACTTATATAATACTATATCTGGTGTCTATGTATGTATCATGTATTTGAGCAGTGACAATGACGATAACAACCCGGTATATACTATGTCGGGGGGTGTGGGGGGCTGAGCACCCAGAAGTTGAAGGAATTTTTTGCATTTTATATGAAATCGTCCTTTAAATCTTTAATTATTTTCATTTTGCAGAAACAAGAAAATTTGTTAGAGTTTACCCTTTTTGAAGGGTTAAATAAGAATTTTTTGATATACTCGCACGACATTTTAGCTTTTTCTGTCTAAAAATCTGGTAAAAATGTTGGAAATATATATTACGAATATAAACTCTGACAATATTTTGTTGATATGCCTTTTGCTTGCCTATCTTTTTCAGAGGAGTGAGATTTTTTAGCGAAAAAAGTGCGAAGTTCAGAAATTTTTTAAAAATTCCACAACTTTTATCGGAGCTCTGAATAAACTTCCGCAGAAATGTTTGGTTTTTGCCTGCAGCGCTTCTTTTCAAAGGAAATAACGCAAAAAGCTCCATAGTTTGCCTGAACATTTCCACCAACTGTTTAGTTGCGACAGAAGTGTCAGATCATTGTTAGTGTGCCGCTCTCCGAAAATTTTTTCTGGCAACGCGAGTGATCATAGGGATCGCGGCATGTGAAAAGTCACCATGTTTGAGATCGTCGCTCAGATCGAACGTTACTAGCTGGAGCTGATTTCGTTTTATATTCAGAAATTACATATATTGAACTAATTAACGGTCCAGGTAGGGTTTCTATATCACTTACGTAGCGACCACAGTGGCCCGTGAAAAATTGCGAAAATTCGAAAAATGAAAAATCTAAATTAGTGCCCATCTCTAATATACGTATATATATATTAGGGATCGACCGGAACTCCAAAAAACCGGAACCGGAACCGGAACCAAAAAGTACCGGAACCGGAACCGGAATTCCGGTCGATCCCTAATATATATATATGTATATGGATGTGTATCTTCGTTTTCCTTTTTAATGTCTGTATATATATTGTATATAATTTAGTATCCATCTTTAATGATGACAAAGCGAAGGTGGACAGATGAAGTTGAACTTCCGTCTTCAGGATATACTGTTGATGATATTGAGGAATGGCCAGATTTCCCTCCATCACAGGAATCCTGTCCTAGTGATAATTTGGAGGAGGCTTCACAAGTAACCGGAATCGGGAAGGATTCAGAACCTGCCTTTCAGAAAGGAACGTACGTTTACTTTACCTAGATACTATAGCAAAGGCGACGTTGGAAAAACTAGTCATATGAACAACATTTGTCAGAACGTGTAACCGCAATTCAGGATAATATTTTCTTTTTGTGCGGTTGTATTTTCGTTCAGTGAGTCTATAATTGTAATTTCGTTTTGGTGTGCTATACAGTCCTTGTCAATTACTCAACGGGATATAACAAGGAAGCCGGAAGTAGCATGCAACTGGGCCTGGGCTTATTCTACTGCAGGGTTTTTTTTGGTCGCCGAACTTTAGGCCAAATGGCCTCAACGACTGAAATTTTTTAGGCCATCACCCAAAAAATTTAGGCCATCCAAATTTTGTTAATTTTTAGGTTGCGCATTATTGTACGCATTGTTAAAATTACAGTTATCATGTATTTATGCGTTATATATTCAAAAATCTTTGTTTAACAACAAAAATCGTCATCATCATCATCATCATCATAGCTGGCGGCAATCGGTTATCCATATAGGGAGCCTCCACCTCCATGCCCAGCACACGTCTTCGCAAGGCAGACCACAAAAGGAAGCCCGGAGTAGGGCAATAAAAGCGTCCACCCGCTCGGCAGCATAATTTAAGGACTGGAAGGTATCCAGCTCCGACATGACTGTTGATAAAACCAGAAAGGGAAGTATCAGCCATGCCCCGCAAAATTGGAACCCATTTAGCGCCGTTGACCAGACGGATGCCAGGGGACACCTGTGGGGATCTCCATTTGATGGGGTCCTTGTCCATCGGATTTCCCACGGAGGCGGTTCCATTGCCCCCCGTCATCGTCATCATCAGTGTTCACACCAGAAAAATTACTTTTTATTATTACATTAAGTTTTTACCTTAAAATGGCAGAAACAGAACCTTGTTAACAGAAATAATAGTTCCCGACAGTATTAATAATGAATTTTTAATTAAAATTTAAACATGTTGGAGCATACGAGTATATACATATATATATAGATAACCAATGAAAGAAGAAAATTAAACTAATAGAAATAGAGTAAACTACTAAAAATTAGCATTTCTTCTATGAAATTTTTATAACAGAAATGAAATTATAACTTGAATGCGCATTTGTAAGTGCAAATATGCATTTGTAGACAATGTAACTAGCTGGCGGCTGGCGCAGCCCAGAAATAGAAGTAAAAATGTATGAATTCGCGCCGACGGCGCGAAAATTTTTTTAGAAAATTACTGTTTTTACTTAAAAATCAATAAAATTTAACTGGGTTTTCGTGGAAAAATTTAGGCCAAATGGCCTCAACGGCCAAAATTCTTTAGGCCATCGACTCATAAATTTAGGCCATGGCCTAAGCTATGGCCTAAAAAAACCTTGTTCTACTGGGGGGGGGCGGGGGCCCCCCCCATAAACACCGTTCCCCCCCAAAAATCGTACCCCCCCAAAAATCCCCCCCCCCCCCAAAAAAGTGGGTGCCCCTTTTGGTACCAACTTTTGCCGTGAAAAAATCGCTCAGAAGGCCAAATTTTCAAAAATTTTCCGGTTTCGCCGGAGATTTTTAGTCGATTTTTGCCCATTTAAGCACTAAATCCGCTTATTTTTGGCAATTGCTATAAAAATAGCGCAATTTTTAGCATGTTTTTAGAAAAATTTTGAAAAATTTTCGCCCCCCCCAAAAAATGACTCGCCCCCCGAGGGCCCCCCCAAAGAGCCCCCCCCCCCAGAAATAATCCCTAGAATAAGCCCAGTGGGCTTGTTTGGCGCGGACGGAGCTCCGTCCGAGGCGCCCACCCAGGATTTCGGAAAGGGGAGCGCGTGTAATCTGGGAGAGGGGCGTAAACCTCCAGCCTTAAGCTAATTGACTATGGAGCTATCTTAAGCGGGGGGGGCTACTAAAATCGACTTGTGTCAATTTTGTCCGAATGGCCTACTGGTTGGCATAAGGGTCTATAAAAAGGAACAAGGAAGTAGCACTCTCAAGTCTAGCAGAATGGGGTAAACCTCAAGGTTAAAG
>JASAND010016290.1:0-34365 GCA_030248195.1 Trissonchulus latispiculum | reverse complement strand
CACCTCCCCCTTTAGTACGGCTGTAAACTAAACAACAACACAGAACAACACAGACACAAAATTTCCAATTACTCTTGGCGGACAGCCAGGGTAAATTCGTGAGAAAGATCGGCGGCGGTGCTGTGGTCAGTGTCAGTGGTGGTTATCCAACCAAGATCCTGCGACGCTGTCGAAGACGCGGTATCAGTGTGGCTTCCCACCGTCATGTGGTTTTCCTTACCGGGATCAATGTGGCCAAGCGACCCAAGGAGTTCTGGCGCAGGCAGTGGCGAGCTATGAGACATGCCATCATTCAACATCGGCGTCAGCGCTTTTTGGTGTCTTTGCCATACGTCACCTCCCAAGTTCCTTCGGTGATCAGATTCAACGCCTATATGAAGCAAAAGTTGGGTTCATTGCCAGGAGCACGCCTGGTGGTGATTGACCCATCTGATCATCTGCCATTCCAGCCAAACGCCTACGGCGATATCAGCGATATGCTGCTCGAAAATGACCAGTTTCATCTGAGTCATCGCGGCCTACGGGAGTTGATGGATATCTGGCGTCGAGCTGTCCCACCCTTCTGCTTTTATCCCTACCGTCTCTGCAAAACGGCCTATCGCCAGACGGCCAGCGCTTACTCGTCCGTCCGGCCCACTATCTACATGGAATCTGCCCTGCCTTTGGGTTTTGATCCATCGGTTCAGGTTGGTGATCAACTCGATCTGCAGCCCTAGCCGAGAACTGTGCTCTTCTTCTGGAACTGGTGGACCAGTTCTTAAAGGGGGGAGGTGTAACACTAACGTGTTGTGCTAACTTTATTGTGTTTCTTCTGTGTATAATCACTGGTACAGGCAGCTTTGTGACTGACAGTTGTTAGATTGATATAAGTATGCAAATTAGCTTGAGTTGATATAAGGCCTTGTTTTGTCAGTTGATATGATTCTGCAGTGAAGTAAAGCCTGTTGTTTAGTTCCCCTACAGCCGTATGAGGCAGTAAATTTTTTCTATGCAAAGCTGAAGAATTGTTGAGGCTTTTCTCGTCAATAATTTAGCTGTTGACTTGTTGTTAGGTTGTAGAACGACAGCCCTTCAATCAATATAAAGTACCCGGAGGGTTAAAAACATACATCTACGTTACTGGTCAAATTGTGAGTTTTCTTCCACTAACTTTCAGCTTTACTCGGGCTAGTTTTCGAGCTAACTCCAGTAAGAACCCGAAAGGGTAGAAAAATACTATATTTAGAATAATTATTGCTAGCTTTCCTGAGGTGTAGAGCGACGTCTCACCCTTGATATACATTGCATCTCTCCCATCCTGTGGGCTTTCGCTGGTGTCAATCTTATCATATCAGTGTATAATGTAGACTACTTTATATTATTGACAATATTGAATATGGCAGAATCAGAGTCAAAAAAGGCTGAACTTGAACGCTCATTACGGCAACTCGAGCGTCGGTTAAAGGTAATAGAGACTGAAAACGAATCATTAAGAAAAGAAAATAAGACATTGCAAGAGCATGCAAACGTAGTGGAATCCGAGCCGCGCCCCACATCTGAAAGTGGATTCGAACCACGTCTGGCCCGCCTAACGGAATTCAGCGAGAGCCAGGCACTATCAGCTTTAACGCGTGGCTAAGAAAAGTTTGAGGCTAAAGCCCAATACTATGAATGGTCCGAAAAGCAAATGCCCAAGAAATTAGTAGGACTGCTGTCTGATCCAGCTTTGGCATACGTTCAGGACCTATCCCAAGAGGTGAAAAGCTCGTTTCAGGAGCTGACAAAAGCCCTAGAACTAAAATACCGCCCACATAGCACCGACTATTACGCGTTGGCAATGAGTAATTGCCGGCAAACGGATAGTGAGAGTGTTGTCCAGTACAGTCATAAACTGCTGGAACTGGCAAAATGTGCTACGGCTGTAAACTAAACAACAGGCTTTACTTCACTGCAGAATCATATCAACTGACAAAACAAGGCCTTATATCAACTCAAGCTAATTTGCATACTTATATCAATCTAACAACTGTCAGTCACAAAGCTGCCTGTACCAGTGATTATACACAGAAGAAACACAATAAAGTTAGCACAACACGTTAGTGTTACAGAACCCTTTGGTCAAATTGGAAATTTTGAACTATCCTTCACTGGCAAATAGCTGGCAGCACAACACGTTAGTGTTACAACCAAAAGGAGGCCACCCCTTACACAGACTCGGTAAATTGCCCAGGGGGAAGTCCAGGGTTACCCCCAGAAGGAAGCTACTCGCGGTTCCTTGCTGGAACCGGACTGAACAAAGATCAGAGTTGATCAAATGCCCATGTTTTGGATCCTAAGGATCCAAGCTTTCGGGTTTTTGTTTGACTGTTGCAACTACGTTCTCACCCGTGGTTGACCTGTGTAAATGCGTTGGTAATTCACGTGCTTTAATATATGGTTGAAATCCACAACATTAAATAACTTATTTTAGTAGCATTCTTTCTAAGCTGAAACTAGACACAGCAATTTGAATGCACGATTTTGTAATTAGCCGGTTTTAGTTTTATAAAAGTTAATTTAAACTATACCAGTCATTGACTTTTAGAAGAGTATATGCTTAACTTTGCGATTTATTTATTATTTATTATTAAATTTATTAGTTGTCAAACTTAGATCAAAATAATTCAGAATGACTTAGTTATATGTTGGTCGGGTGCATTAAGCAGCTGGAGTCATCATGAACATGGATGCATTTCCTGTTTGTTAAGTAAACATTCCTTAGCCGTAACCATATAGCAATTAAATGCGTATTTTTTATCCTTCAGTTGCTATGAGACTGATCTGAGAACAATTCCGGCAGTGATTCCTTACCGATGAAGGATGTGCCAGTGGGCACAAAACATCCTAATATATACATGCCATGTAAAGCTGAGATTATATATAAAAACAATAAGTAAGAGCTAAGTGTATTGCCTAATGCCTAATGAGTGGCACAGATGAAATGTAAAACCACCAACGTGCAAATTTGAGTTCATGGACTCGCTTTTCGAAGAACAAGGTTATGAGCTGCGTCCTATGTCCCGCATACAAGAAGTTACCACTCAAAACTTCAGCCTGCCAAACGAGACCTGGACATGACCTATTTCAAAAACAATTTTAATAATTGCAACTAAAAACTTTAGACAAACTCTTTTAGGGAAAAACTTCATATTTTATTTTAGTTCCAATTTTATAAAAGTACAATATTGATTGACTTATCTTAGAAGCCGCTTTTCCACGTGCAGGATCGCATCTCGTTTGCTGTCTTTCCGCCATCTAGAAGACACAGTCTTTTAAGGTCATGGTAAGACCACAGCTGATGCTAAGCTGGTTGCTGCTGCTGACTACACTGGACTCAATAAACGCTGATGAGGAAGCCATTGCTTGTGCGTCAGCGTTTCTGGAGGAACACGGGCAAGTTTGCAATTTATTGGCAATGTTGTCGTTGTTTTTAGCTGCCGTAAGCAGCAGACTTTTCTGGCAGAAGAAAGCACAGGTATGTGTCACACCCCCGCTAGAAATATGGAGCTAGGTTAGGTTTTGCTGAGTTCTGATAATTGCATCAGATATCAGATATAATCTGATTCAAAATTGTTAAAGATTTCACCTACATTTTCAGTAACATCATTCATTTCATATATTTAATTATTAGATAAGCGTTAATTTTCATTCAGCAAAAATTTTTTTAAATTTTTTCACTAAAGAGAGAGTACCTTTGGATAAGTTTTGTCAGCTAACTGAGGAGGTTCTCACCACGGCGTGATGTGATGCAGCGACTGAAGCTTTTATTGCAAAAATACAGGTAATTTGAGATCCAATACTAAAACTCTTTGTGAGTTTCTTTGCCAGCATTCCGAATACAAAATGCTAAGTTTAGAGTTGCTACTAAATTAGAAGTCATGGACCAAAGCCAGGTAAAACAAATTTTAATGCTTTCAAAAATCACACCACCAAAATCACACCAAAAATGTTACAATGTCTTGAATTTGGTTTTAAATTCCTAATTAATGCTAAACAGTTAGTGAAAATAGCCACTAAATTGCCTATTGTAAGCCTGTTCTAGTTATACAGTCAGCGTCGAGTTTGCATGAAAGCATGTATTAAATTCCAGGTGGACCCCTCGAGGCTTTCTTAGGTAAAGGCCTAACGAACCGAACCGTATCTATTATGTTTAGTACATGGAAGAGAAAGGAGTTTCACTCTTATTCTATAAAATGTAATATTTTTTCAGCGGCATAGGAGTCTGGAAAGGGGTAGCTGAATGTGTGTTTGCAATGACTGATGATGCGAAAGTCAACTGGAACGAGTGCGGGCATATTCATGAGCCTGGATGGGACCACTGCACGAAATGCAAAAGTGCTCCGTTCGAAAAGAAATGTTTAAAGCAGAATGATTTGTTTAAACAGACATGTGGGGAAGTACCAGATTCTACTTTAGACATGTTATACGACAGACTCATCGAATGCTAAACTTTGTGTAATCATTGGTAGCTTGGAAAATAAAACTATTTAGCTTAGGGTTCGCTATGCTTTTCTAAGCAAAGCTAAACTAAACGAACTATGATGACTGGTTCAGAAAACAGTATGACATGTACAAAACAAAAGGATAGGCAATTTGTGATACTTTGTGAAAGCATTGACATACGTACAATTTTTGATACGGTTAGGATTTTAAGACTAACCATTCAATATGAAAGGTCGAACTTTTTTCCTGCTTCGACTCACTGCCACATCTGATTGATGCATTAACAACAGAAGACTTGTAAAAAAATATAGACTTTCCAGGATAGGCAAATGCAAATTATTGCATATGATTTGACAAGTGCAGCAGTTTCATTGACAACTACTAAAGTTAGAGACCAACAAGAGGGAAGTGAATATGTCGTTCTGTTTTGAGATGTTTTGACCAAATCTGTATTCAAAATTGGGGTGCAATTTAAGTTCTGCTATGCCAATAGAACTATTTTGAAAATTCATGTTTCCAATTCCTTCCAATTAAAAATTTCTTCCATTGATAATTTAAAAACTTCATCACTCCAAGTGATGAAGTGATGAAAGAGTTAAAAGGGTTAAAAATTTATAAATGAAATCTGCATCATTTCTTGCATTGGTGCAAAATTTTTTCCCAGAAAATTCACACAGGTTTCATTTTTCCCAGGGAAAATCAACAACGGCGTCGTTTTTTCGGGGGGTGGGGGGGGGAAGCCGATAGGTGAAAAAATTACAGCGCGACACCATGCAGTATCAGTCAAAATGTCGGGTTGACAATCCTATGCTAACATTGAAGCTTTACCTATTATGCATCAACGTTCCTTGAGTAATAATGAACATATACCAGGAGATTACAATAAATGAGAGAAATGTATAGTGAGTCATTAATTTTTGTTTTTCGCTTTGCAGAAGCTATATGAAAGTGAAATTTAAATGATTTAAAGTTAAAGAATGATGCCTCTTGATGTGCTCTCTCTCTTTGGATAGGAATCATCGCTAGGCATAGATTGAAGGAACCCTAGGAATAGCGCTGCCTCCCTGAGGAATTGGATGACCAGCTGAGGACTGGCCGAAAGGCAACCCAGTATTGCCCAGCAGCCCGTAATGTACGGGTTCGCTGGAAGGAAGGATCGGGACATTTCGGGATTATATGGACAGCCTCCTACTTCTCTTCCCCGCACCTGTCACAGATCGGACTGTCCACGACTCATATCCTGTGCAAATTGAAATTGAGTATTGGACAGTGAGTTGAGACAGTATTACCACATCCCGCCTGGATAAGCCCCTTTCTGCTTAGAGTGGGAGTGGTCGTTGGGTGTGGTTTGCTTGGAGTACACGGAGTAGAGACAGACTGCTGTGCCAGTTTTTCCGCGTTCTGCGGTAGATGAGCTGCGGATGCATGACTCGTCTAGCGGTTTCTGGTCGTGGGGCTTCCTGCTGTCCTCCTTGGCCAGTTTTTCTGCTTCTTCGTTGCCCCAGATTCCTGCATGCCCATGAACCCAAACCAAACCCAGGTTTCTCAAAGCAGTTTGCCTTTGCTCAATCCGAGAACAGCTTCTTGTCCCCGACCACCAGGTCTGCGCCATTTGGTTGGGTATACTTTCCATCTATGACGCCAATTGTTGACCAAAGCTTAGCAAGGTTTGTGGCATGAGGCAGGCAACCTGTTTGTCCTGTCTAACAGTTGGTTTTCGCTGAGCTGATGATTCTGCTGGTTTTCTGGGAGATACTTATCCCCTATCTATATCTAATCTAATAAATATTTTTAAATCAACAATATCCTGTTTGCATAATGCGACGTACAGAAATAAATGGAAGCTTTTACTCTAATGAAACGAGGCCGATATACCAAAACATTGGCTCAAATTACTCCAAGTTCACTATCGCAGTAAGATTGCCATGGAAGAAAATTTCCAATTCTACAATTTCAACACTGGGAAGGAATCTTTTCCTTTTTTAGGGGGTTACTTATTATATTGCGTCTTTGTTCAACGGTTTCTTACAAGCTGGGAAAAATAAAATTAGTCAAACTTTTAATAAAACAGTTTGCGAAATGAAAAAGTTACGACACTATCAAACAATATTTTATATTCCTTCTGCGTCTTTGAAAACATTTTGAGTACACCATTATAACACGATTCCGCAGAACTAACACAGCTGGGACTAGGCACAAAACCATTCCATGGAAATGAGCTGAGCCGACAGGAATTTTGCTGCCCAATCTTAAATGAAAAATGTTTCGACTGGTAAACTGGTTAACAGCGCTGGAAACTGTAGTAAACTGAAATATTTATGTGATAAACACACATGAAATTTCATAGCACCCCTCTGCCTTGACTGGAATCTTGCTGGCCAGAACTGAGAAGGTAATTAGTTCCACGGAATTTCGCTGATTTGGTTGGAAACGAGCCGCCTGGACTAAGCCACACATTCCAAGGATTTTAGCTGATAAGCTGAATACATTTCAACTCAAAATCTTTTGATAGTTGAGGCCTCACTCTTTAAGTTGAGGCATCAAAACTTAGCATGGTTATACGTACTTTACAATTTTGAAATGAGAGTAAAATTATTATATGCAATTATTCAAAATTAAACAAACTATGTATTGAACCTCAAATTCTAGAGCATGGAAATAAATTTTATTATCGTAAATAAGTTGCGTGGTGGCAGTAATGTTTCAAAAACTGTTTTGTAGATTTAACAAAAAAAATCCGAATTTTCAACAAAATGAAATGATTTTCTCGTGATTGTTTGAGATTTTTTGAAGTGAACTCATCATCTATTAGTTAATAGGGACAGGAAGAGAAACAAGCAACATACTCTAACATTGTCCATAATCAAGTTTTAGGCTTGACATGCTGGCTGTTAAGTTACTTGAACGTTAGGCTGCTACTGCAATGACGATATTTAGAAAATTTTTAATCAACAAGTCAAATTCAGTCCTGCACGAATGTGAAAGAGCGTTTGAAAGGGACGATATATCCCGATCCCTCCGCAAGAACAGCTCATAGAATATTAAACCATCACTGGCACATGATTGCAAATATTATTTTCGAAGACTTTGAGTGGAAGGTTACATGAAAGGGCTTTAATCAGTAGGCTGCAGAGGTTTGACAAGTCTGCCGACTTCTGTCTGTCGTCCATCTTAGGCGATGCTCGAGGTGCAAATGAGTTTGATTGTCAAGAGTAAGGTCAAGCAACTCAGAGCATAGGTAGTTAGATTCTTTCTGCCGAGATGCTTTCCTAGTGTTCAGGTCTTAAGGTGATACCAAACATACAATATAGTCTGGCTTAATTTTGTTCACAGATAAAGCGCTTGACCAGTTTACCGTCGTGACATTTTCAATGTTCATGTTTTTGGATGCCAGTCGGAATTGTTAAGATTGTCCCGCCACTCATGACTGTGGCATTGAAATCAGAATGAATAATAACAGTTTGTGTCAAAGCTGGCAAAAATGTTATCCAGGCGTCCTCTGTACTGCCATCGTTCAAACAGTCCTCATGTTCCTTATTGGGCTGCTTAATATATTTATTCTCTTAATTGTGCTGCTTTCGCCAAAGCTACGCAGCAAACCAACATACATTCTTGTAGCATTGCTGGCTTTCAATGATATGTGTGGGGGCTTTTTTCAACAAATGGGATGGGGTATTCAACTTCTGGTGGTGGGTCCTTCACCAGGCCATAGCACAGCAGAGCAGGTATTGTGGGATCAGCTATGCCGATGGTTTGGCGCATTTAGCTGGATATTCCCCTTTGCTTCATGTGTTGGTCAAGCTTTGATTGCAGTAAATCGAGCAACCGCAGTATACTTTCCGGTGATTTATAAGAACATTTTCACCCGAGCCAAGGTTGTACCGATGTGGGCCACCGCGGTCTGGGTGCCGGTGGGCCTGGTGATAGGAGGTCTGGCTGGCAGCCGAGTTTGGGGTGGCTTTGTAGTTATACCTAGTTTTGGGGTTTGTGTCATCGATATCACGAAGTTTGTGTGGAAAAGCTTCGTAGACTGGGCCTTTCTGTATCTGCCCTGTTTGATTATGCTAATCAGTTATACAGCAATCTTCATTCGGCTCCGGATGGCAAAATCGCTAGCATCCAAAACGGAGGTAGCCAGAAGGGCAAAAGGCTCTAAGATGATGTTCTTTTCATTTTTGGGGTTTGTCTGCTGCGCAATTCCGGCGCCAACGTATCACACGATTGCCGTGGCAATTTCAGGCCCACCGCATATTGATAAGCCTGGGTCGCTGTGGGTTTATTGGGTAATATCTATATTCGGTCTCGGCTATGGTGTCAATTTCTTCTTTTATATGATTTGTAACCAAACGTTTTATACTGAAGCCAAAGTCGTTTGGGATAAATGGGTGTTACAGAGATTTAGAGCAAGTGACAATACAGTTATCCCGCTTGCGACGTTTACAACCAATGTTGGAGACCGTACCACTTATTCATGACTCTTCTACGTCTTTTAAGTTGTAACGATAAACCTGTTCTTGACTTGCTTTTAAAGCGAATGTAGTTGTGTCTGAATGTGAATGTGAGTTGACAGAATGCAAAACTGAAAGAATCGCAATTTTTCCATTTATAATAAAGGAGTAAGTAAATAAGTTTCAATCAAACTTCAAAAGGTAAAAGTGATAAACGGATGGACTTTGTATCTGCTTGAACAATTAACAAGAATCAAGCGGTTATGGAATAATTGGAGAAAAGAAATTAAAGTGAAATGTCAGAAAGATCGTTTTCTTTTGGAGAAAAGGGAGAGGAGGTGGTAGAATGCAACAAGATTTTCACAGTTCTACGAAGGAATGATCCCCCTTTTGGGGACTACTTGTTTGCATTTTAACAAATTTATTCACGCCTTAGGATCTATTTGTAGAATGAGTTATGCGGACAGCTATATATGTCTAGAACTTCTCAGCGCGCCAATCGGACACCTCAGTCCATGAATTTCACATCATGAACAGTGGATTTTTCAGTTTTTTATATATGGCATATTATTGCATATTGTTTTCATAAAATTATGGCTCGAAAATGCTTCCATTTGAAGTTAAGCTGCGTTACATATTTGGCTACATCAGGAGGAATAAGGGCCTTGTTTCTCCGAAAAAATTTTAAAGGAGCTTCTAATCTGACCATGCGGCTTGAAACTGTACGAAAATGTTTTATTAATTTTTAAAGGAGTATAACAAAGTAAGCTAGAATTGTGAAGTAGATTTGCGAAAACTTGCCTCACTTGGCTGCAGCACCATAGTCAAGCTGCTGGATCGTAACTGACGGAGAATTGGATGAAACTCTTGAAAATTTAAACATGATATGCATTGTGTGGCTAACTTACGTGTGAAAATGAGCTAAATCCGTCGACTAAAAGTTCTTCATGATTAACCCCCGTAAGTAAAATAAAGTAAAAGTAAAAGTAACATTTTGAGAGATCGTTTTGTTAATTTGAATGGTGACAATAGCGGAGCTCAGGAATTTAAATTTTGTACTAACCAAACTGAATGTGCATGGAATGTAGTGGAAGCAAGCTTTGAAATATTTTTGTCTTAAAAATAACCGACTAATACAGCCAGCCCTTTTGGCTCATTAATTTTCCATTGCAGTTTGTACTTCTGAAGACGAATTTTATTTTAATGATGTGAAGCTTTTAGCATACTAAACCGCATTGGTCTTTTCGAAAATTCCAATAATACTGAGCTGTAGAGTGAAGATAACGTCCATTTATAAAGCAAATCCACCAGAATTTTCACGGTTTGCTTCGTGGTTCTCTTTCTTCTCTGCTGCGAAGGATGCAACGATTGTTAGCACTGAACTGGCTACTAATGCTTATAAAGGCAGCCTCTTCTGAGAGCGAGCGCTGTCACGGTATTGCTGCAAAGGTGGAGGAATGCTTGGCAAACAGTGGCATTGAAATTGAATTAAGCCCGATTGCCGACATGGAAAAGGCTTGCGCAACCGTTGCACAAATGTCGAACTGTGATCCGCAACTATTGGAATGTGTGCCAGAGTTAAGCAGTTTGAGCCAACTTTGCTCTGAAAATGGTGCTGGCCAAGCCATGCCTTGTGTTATGAAGTTTTTGGAGTCGCACAGGTAGAATTTTCTCATGCAAAGCAAATTTTTTCATAAACAGGATTATCACAACAAAGTTTTTGGCCAGGCTACAGTTTTTCTAAATGTAGAGTTAATGATCATCGCAGTATCCATGCGTTATCAACGCATCAAAGGGTTAAACTAGGAAAGAGGCTTCGCATACTGCCAACCTAGACTGGAAGATGTAAAACACAGTGAGTTATAACACAACGTATTCTTTATTATCATGCTTGACACTTATCAGTAAGGATGTAAGGACTGGTCCACGTTTATTCAGTTTTTTAATATACTGGCTTTTCCTGAAGACGCAATATTTTGGGAAAAGTATCAGCTCTTGCTGAAGCCTTTTAATATGTATGCGCAAATTTCTAGAGAAGCATTATGGTAAGGATGCTCATTTGAGGAAAGGAACCTGCTCAAATTGATTCTGCTAGTTTTCTAGGATGGGTAGTTTGTCCGAATGCGTCGACGCGAAGGTGACATCTGATAATGACTCGGAAGAGTGCACAGGACCAGGATGGCACCACTGCGCAGCCTGCAAGTATTCCCAGCTGGAAAAGGAATGCCTGAAAGCGAGTGATGCGTTCAAACAGTCCTGCGGGGAGGTCACAGATTCAGCAGTGGACAACATATACGACCAGTTCTTGCGTTGTTAAACTGTACCAACTTTCAACGTTCTTAAAGTTAACATATTATACTTGTCACTTTTTAAACTTTGCTTCCATTTGATGGTATAATAAAAGTTCTGGTTTAACTAGACTGGATAGACTTAACCTCAGGTTCCTAAATTACTGTACATAAGTCTGACCAAAAAATCTTGGAACCGAACTGTGGGCACCTTCCTGAGAGTTAAGGAGGGGGCTACGAACGGGTTGGCACCACATCGTCGGAAAGAGCTACGTTTTTGCCCAACGTTAGCCAACATATCAAATTTAAAAGTTTAGGGTGTGCAACAATATCTCATATACACCGTTTTTGGCAGGACGCCAAAGTTGAAATTTTGGTGCTAAAAATGGGTTTTTTCAAAGCGATTTTTTCAGTTATGGTGGATTAACCGTTTGACCGATTCTGAAATTTTTTGCCACGAATGCCAATAGTCATCAGTACTAAATTTTAAAAGTATTCCTACCTTCGAGCATTGATTTCTTATGCAGCAATAACAGGTCAAAGTTTGAAATTTGCCAAAAAGTTGCGATGTGACAGTGCGCCGTTTTTGATCTAATAAAATTGGCAGCCCCTAGCCTACCCCAGCGTTTTACCAGTTATTAGGCTCTAATGGGGGCAAACTGTGGCTAAGTTTCGAAAGATTTGGTTTTCCGGTTAGTGTGCTAGCTCACTTTTTGTTACGAAATAACCTTTATTTTTAGGCTTAAATAGCTAGCTAAGCGCAGTAAAAATGGGGTCAAAAAATTTTTTGTCTCTGATTTTGCCGAAAAGGTGCTTATACGGGTTCTTTGACCTGCTGAATCCGAATATGAAATCCGTTTTTCGATATGCAGCTTCCTTCGTTCAGTATGCGCGTAAACCGGATTTGGAGCTTTTTGGAGCGTTCTTTACCCGTACTTCGAGAAAGCAATCTAGCAAATCTAAACATTGGAGCTAGGCTTAGTGAAATAACTTCCTGCACATCTTGGTACAGTCACTGGCTTGTAATGTGCAAAGTTTCAGACGATTCTGGCAGAGTACCTTGGAGTAATTGACTCACATCTTTGAAATGCCACCAAACAACAGTGACAACATCGATAACGTAATCTAGCACTACGAACGCAGGAATTAACGAAATCATCTAATTTTCACACAAGTTGAGGCAGATACCTGGCGCATTAGTTGGAGAAAATTTGGGCTCATTTGATTAACCACAGCTCATAAGACCTTAGGTAACCGCCACCCGTATGGACCTACCACGCACAATTTTTCGCACTTTGATGCTGTTGTACAGAATTGTGTACATTAATCTAAGGATTATTTTACACAATATCAAAGCACTATATGTTAGGACTATCTCTGCAAAATTTGGGCACTGTACCTTGCACATAGCGTTCTGCGCACAGCGAAGTTTGTATGTGTGTCATGTCGAGTTTCGGAGCGACAACACCAACTTGCAAAGGCTCCACAGGACGCTACGCTATATGGAATTCTTTAAAACTTTAAACTATTTTGCACCAAACCTAATACTGTTATGTGGCATAAGACTAGCTTGCTTTTCCAACAGCGAACTTTTAGTGAAATTCGTAGCCCCCCCTTAATCTTTGAAATTAGTCTCTATATAACCAGATTCTCTCAGGTATTTTAGGTGTAAGCAACACCGCCGTTAAAATATTAGAGCTTCTACTCTATAGCTTTAGGGCAGTTTTGAGACCGAGGAAAACAGTCCTGCACGTACCAAGCTACGATCTGATAATCATGTCAGGTCGGTCCTAACCAAGACAACTATGACTACAGATTCCTTAAGCCAGCCAACGCAAGGAAGAGATTACAGTCATGCGTTCATATTAGTATCGATGATACATTCAAATCCGTGTAAGATGAAAATTGTTGTGGCAGGATGGTTGCTTGGTTTTTGAGCAGTAGTATAAAGGGTAAAATGGAGGTAAAAGAGAGCTAGAAACAAAGGGAGGAAAAATGACCTTAGTATTGAGCTAGGAACAAAGCTCTGTGTTGTAGATGTCCGGAACCACGGTGGACCCAAGGTAACCACGGTCGACCCACTTGAAAGATTTCGTCGAGAAAACTTTGTTTAGGGTAATTCCTGGTCGTTGTATTTGAAAATGGTGTTAGATTTGTGTTCATATGTAGGAGTAGCACTGCAAAACTAGTTATCTGTAACTAGTTAAGCACTACTCCTGGTTTAATCTTGATTTCTAGCTAAACAATTTCTGTGTTAAACAAATGGCGTCGTTGTTTGTCTTCTTTTCTTCCATTAAAATTTTGTTATAGGTTTTAATTTGTATTAACACGTCTACAATTTGGTATTCATTGTCTATCCTATGAAATACACATGCTACTTTTATTGTTGGAACTCAATATACGCCAATAATATGCAAATTAAGTTTTTTGCGAAACAGGAAAAGTGGAATGATGTGTTTGTGCAAATGATGAAAATATGGGGAATGCGAGCATGCATTACAATCGTTTAACTCAATAATTTTTCTGTTTTGTATTAAACTTTTGTTTCTTTTAAGGCGGTGGTATTCTTTTGTGCAATGCTTTTGTGGTAATTCTTTGAAACGCTGTAACTTTCGCAATTTTTGGAGTTGCAAAGAGCTTTATACATCGTTTTAAAGCTCATAATCTGCACATTCACATGACATGCGAAAATACCAGAATTAGCAAAAAATTAACACAAATTTTCCGACATACTGACTTCTGACAGGTTGAATATAGACCAAAAATTATTGAACATCGATTTCTCAAAACTATAGAATCAGCCGACATTTCTTGTTGTGCCATGATTTAAAGGACATGTGGGCCGAGGGACATTTTTTGGATTTGGCTCAACACGTCTCAATACTCCAGAAAATTCAGCAAATGAGCTGTGACCCGAAATTTCGCAACTTTGTATCCAGTTTTCTCGCAACTGAAGAGGTTTCAGCTCAAACCAAGAAAAATGTCCCTCTGCAATAAGGCGAATTTTCATCCAGCCAAAAATCACTCGAATCTATGATGTAGTTTTTGAGAAATCGATGTTCAAAACAAAATAATCGCAGTTTTGCCAAAATGGTTTTTCGACGAATTCTCTAGCTTAAAGCAACGAACTCCCGCGAATAGGTATTGATAAAATGCGCAATTGGAGGATGTATAGATTGAGTATAAATAAGACGAAATTGTATGTAAGATTTGGCAGTAATTTTGAAAAAAAACTGAAAGAACAGACGTTAGATCTCTAAATAGAAAACAGACAATTTTATTAGAGTTTTATTCCTATATTTAAGAGTTTTTACTTTTATTGATTACAATCTGCTGTTTAACTACAAGAGTCTCAATTGCATTGCTCTTGCAACGAGCGAATACATTGTTAGAAAGAAATCTAACAAAGTGAACTGAAGCATTTTCAGCAAACTGTGCGCCAAACTTTAAATGGCTCTAACTTGCAAGTACTACATTGCACACACATAATTCTATTAGAAAAGTTGTTCAGCTCATGATTAGCTATCGAATGATACCCAATCTGACTATGGTTTGAAAATTTCAGAAATTGAGTATTTTGAGTTTTTTTTTCAAAATGCAGACCCATAGGTGATCAAAGGAGCCGACCATACGTGTGCTTGGGGGGGGGTTTGGGGGGGGTTTCACCCCCCCCCCCCAGACCTGAGCTCACCCCCCCCCCGAGGGGTCCCTCACCCCCTCCAGAATCCGGATTTTTCCAGTAAAAAACCGGAAAAATCCGGTTTTTCGGCGGCCTTCGGCCGCCCTTCACCCCCCCCAGAACTTCCCCTCCTGCACATGTCTGGAGCCGACTGGACAGAAACGTTCAAGCTTGAAAACATTTCCTTTTGCCACAATGTTGGCCAGGCATGGAGAGCCTTATGTGCCAATTTTGTGACTTTCTAATTGATAACGAGTGAGAATTTCGCAAATAATGTGAACAACATAAAGAATGGCTGTTTTTGGTAAAACGCATACTTTTGTGGTAAGTTTTTTGAACTCTTTGCAGAAGATTGCAACAACTTTTATGCGAATTATACTTATGCGTACAGTGCAACTATCCATAAACGGTTTCTGTAGCTTAAACTGGAGGGGACCTGTGACTGAAACCCATAAGTATGATGCCGTGAACAAGGGGTAAAACAAAGGGGTATAAATCGACTAATTCTCAGATTTATCTTTCACATGACATAATTTTCAGCTCTTTAATTAAGGTGTGCAAAGTTTATTATGATAGTTTCGAAAAAGTGTTTGACTGTTGTAGACCCAACCTACAGCGGCCAAAACAGTCTTTCTTTGTCCAATCAGGACAGATTTAAAACTGAACAGATTGTTTACGAAACGTCCTCTGGGCCCTTCTAAATATGCTCTTCAAAATGGCACCTCTTTTTGGAACGCCACACTTAGCCACAAAAGTTATTATCATAAATCGGTAGGTAGTCACATTCACACAAATGAGAGAAAGACGGGTCATAATTTCCAATTAATTTCTTGTCAGAACACAATGCCTTAGACCAGTTGCTGTAGAAAAGTTTCTGATGCCTTTTTGTACTTTCCCTTTACTTTACCTTTACTTTCCTGTACTTTTCCTTTCCCTCACTTCTAACAATTAAGTCGTAGGTTACTCTGATGTTTTGATGACGTTCACATTACACACAAGAGGCCTAGTTGCAAAACACACATGTTTTTTCCGTTACATACGCTAGCCAGGGCAAATTGAATTAGTTTAAAGCTAAATGTGATGAGGTATCCCTTTCTGATTGTGAGACAATTCGCCGCACTATTGTTCTCTCTGGGTACTTGACCTTAATCTTAAACACTAGAAAGAGTTAATTTAGGCGCATTTAAACGGACGGGCAAGTTATCGAGAATAGACAATAATAATTATTATCGCATTTAAATATACGTTATAATTTAATTTGTTAAATTAGTTTACGCTTGCTAACTGTTGAAAATATAAATATTTAACTTTTTGAAAGTTGAAATTAATGTAAAGTACAAAGTTTTGATGTAAATGCAAAGTTTTATTGCTTCAGAGTTGTAAGAGTACTTACAGAGAAACTAATTTTTTAAATTAAAACTAACATTTTATCTTCATGCAGCACGTTTTACAGTTTGGCAATTTCGGCTGAAGCTTTTAATAATACTAAACGCAATTGACTTTAGTAAAATGATCGCCTCCCATAATGGTTTAGTAATGCCCCTTGGTTCTTTAATGTGTAACATTTGCGCGTAAACAAAAGGAGCCATTAAAGTGTAGCGAAATGTCTCACTACCTCCCTTTCTTACGATTCAAAAAGTTTTGTGATTAGTATGGATCATATAAAGTATATTATCATTTTGCTGTCGGTTTGCCAAACAACTGAATGGCTCACTCATTAAAGTAAAAAACTTTGCTTGATGTCAACTATTCTTGCAGAGTCCTTTATATTGAATAACGTGTTCCATTTATTCTTCCACAGTTTTGCCAACTGGAACTGACAATTTATTGTATTTTAGCCAGATAGATAGATAGATAACAAAATAGATAGGATGCATACAATTTAGCAACCAGCCCACCCAAACCGCCTTCCATACACTGCCCGTGCCCCCTGCCCCTTCTGTGGCTCCTTGCATAAAACTGAATAGTTGAAGGATGATTGGTGATTATATGATTAGTGTAGCAGTTTTTCGAGGAAAACTTTTGCTGCTGTCCACTGTTTTTTGTTTTCGGTACTATATCTTATCATACAAACTACAATCACAATCGAAATCCTTGAATGTAAAGAAACTGTCGAGTGCTGCAGCTGACCTTTCTGATCAAGAAAAAATTGAAAGGTATTAGAATCTAATATTTAGTAGTCTAAACTTTGACCTATTGATGTAAGTAAACCGTATCTAATAATGTTCTTCTCACTATTAGAAAGGCTGCATTTCGACTTTTTGTTCAATTGTAACGCTATTTGATTATTGCTGCTTAAGACAGGACTCGTAAAGTTAGACTGATGATATGTATAGTTATGACGGTGTTAGAAGCTAAAATCACCTTAATTCATTAAGACTGGACTGCAATATGAAGATAACGCGGACGAATTTAAAGAGTGTCCTCTTAATTTTTCTTAATGTTCATTCATTGTTCGCTGTATTACTGGGCTCTAAGTAAATGTTGCGCCGATGTTTGGTGCTGAACTGGCTACTGCTGCAGACAGTAGCAACCTCAGCTCAAAGCGGTAGTTGTCAAAATATAATTACTAAGGTTTAAGATTGTGTGCAAAGAAGCGGTGCTGACGTTGACTTGGGTCCGGCGACGGACATGGAAAAAGCGTGTGCAACAATTGCACTGATATCTGACTGTGATGCACAACTGCTCGAATGTGTACCAGAGTTAAGCAGCTTTAATCAACTCTGCTCTGGTGATGGTGCCGGAGTAACTATGCCTTGTGTCATGAAGTTTTTGGAATCACACAAGTATAGGCTTAGTGAACTGAGGAACGCAGGTAACCGTTACAATTTACTATTCCAGCATTTTCATGTGTGGGCTTAAGTGGTTTAACTCATGTGAATGCAAACTCATGGTCACAGTTGTATTAGCATTTTTATACTGCACAGTCAAACCAAGGTACTATACGTGAAAGGGGTGTAGACGCTTTAACTTCGTTCACCGAAGCTTAATGGAGGTGTCACAGTGTGACTTCCAGTACGTGCGCTAGGCGTAGTTGGCGCAAGTGGGGTCACTTTCGTGTCCTTCTACCGTAGGGTAGAGTCGTTTGATCCTCCTACGTAGGTAGGGAATATAAGTTGATTTGGACTGTAGGTCCCTTTCTCACGAGCTGTGCGCTCGTGAAAGATTATATTATCTCGTCTGTTAGTTACAGACGGAAGCCTATCTCAGAAAGAGACTCTGAACACAGCACTAACTTTACTCACAGAACACAACAAGACTGACCCTTGACAATCCACAAAGCCGGCTTTTATAGGCTGGCTTATCTCACAAGGTTATCCAAGCATGCATAATATTTAGCACAAGTGAGAGATTAATATGTTTACATGGATAAGATAAATAGCATGAGAGTAGCAATAATTGGTTATACTTACACAAGAACACATTATTTACAGACTTCGAGACTAAACAGACTCATTAGTTACGTACTATTAAACAAGCAGCTATCTTCAAATAGATTAATAACATAGCTTAACAGAGACTTCACAACAACAACGATTTAAAGACGAATTAATGGCATAGACGAATTAATGGCATTTGTACATACTTATAAAGAATAAGAATAATAATACATGGCTTAGCTACGTACTTGTTTACAGAATAACGTATTTGTTTTTTTGTTTTACAAGGATATAGTTAACTGGCTGTTACAGAGGAATGAATAAAGAGATGTGGCAACACTCAGCTTTTTCATTTGTTATCTGCCATTTCTGTCCTTCTAGGCCGCAGCAGAAGAAACTAATTCTGCTTCATACAGTAGTTGAATATAAGAAGTGAACTTAACGAAATTAATGTATACCGACCTTTTGTAAAATATGGGAGGAGCTAGGGAATTTAACCGCTGTGCTCACGCCCCAAATTTTACAAGGGAACTGTGCGCAAGAACGCTGACCAGCGACGCGGGTGGAGATCTTTAGTCCAGGCGGCTCTTTTTCCACCGACTTGCCTCGCCAAGGGACACGGACAATTTTTGGGGGACGCCGACGGGGCGCCAGACAAAGATTAGGGACACGCACACAAGAATTTAAGCTCAGTACTGGACCAGCTCCGGGCTATTCCCAGAGCTCTACCTAGCTAATAAAATAAGATTAAATCAGTTAAATATTAATAAAATAAATTAATTAAATAACAAAAGACAACTGGCTAGTTTATTTGGGACAAACAGGGCAAGGACAATAACAGGCAAACCATCCGGGCTACCCGGAGGGGACAGTGGAATACAGCGGGCTACCCGCAACCGTCTACTTTCTTTAGTCAGAATTTCATTTGTCAGAATGTCGTTAGTCAGAATTTCATTTGTCAGAATTTCATTTGTCAGAACTTCACTAGTCAGAATTTCATTAGTCAGAATATCATTTGTCAGAATTTCATTTGTCAGAATTTCATTTGTCAGAATTTCATTAGTCATGATTTATTGTCAGTAATATGTATAGTATTTATAGTCAGTAATCGTATTGTTCCCATTTGGAATAGCCTTCCCTCAGATATAGTTGCTTCATCGAACTTGCCTAGTTTTCGCAGACGCTTAGATGAATACGATTTGTCTAATTTCCTTAAGGGTCGGGGGTTAGACATCGGTTAATCGGTGGTTCCCGATCCTGCTACACACATTATTTGTATGCGACGTTATCTTGCTGTTCTATGCTTTGTATGGTTACGAATATCTTTAGTATTTGTTCTTGTGTTTTTTTGGCGATTAACGCTTGTTTTCTGATTTAACCTTTTTCGTTAATATTCTTTTCATTGTGCTGGCAAATAAACATCATTTCATTTCATTTCATGATTTCACTATACATCAAAATTTCATTTGCAAAATTTCATTAGTCAGAAACATGCCACAAGTCAGAACTTCATTTGCCAGAAATTCACATTTCTGAAATCTCAGGTTGGATAGAAGTAAACTAGCTCATGCTACTGTTGGACTTTACAAGAGAACACGTTACTTTTACAGCCCCTAACAATTGTGCTTTTAATGCAATTGGAAAATGCGCACAGATCACCAAAGTAAGATTAAGGCCAGTGTCAATTTTTAAAGCAACAAATTAAAATAAAACAATTGTAAGTTATTAGCATTTAGCATATCACCTTATTAAATCCACAAGTGCATTTCCAATTGGAATGTTTTCATTGTAACAATATCTTAATCCTGTTTATTCGTAGTCTCCAACCATTTCAGCCTAGTCACATTCAGCACTAGCTTTAGCGATTAATCTCCGATTGGTTAAAACGTTTATTTTCGAATGCCTTTTAGAACAAAAATATAAATTTCCTAAAATGCAAAATGCTTAGACGGTTAGAGCTCAATCACTAAAGATTCGTTAAGCCTCAGCCGAGCTCTAAATGATATTCTAAATAATGGAATTCTGAGAAATGAAGGATATCACGTACTGAATTGTGGCATTCTTACACATTAGCCATAATTATTTTGACAAGTGAAATTCTTACGAATGAAATTCTGACTAATGAAATTCTGACAAGTGAAATTCTGACAAATGAAATTCTGACTAGTGACATTCTGACAAATGAAATTCTGACTAGTGATATTCTGACAAATGAAATTCTGACTAAAGTATATAAACCCCCGCAACACCGTCACAAATGCAGGATACAATAGGGGAAATAAGCAGTAGGGGAGGGAAACCAGCAACCAAGGGAGACAAAGGAAAAGCACAGCACAAATGGGGAGGGGGTGATAGTTAGCAAAGAAGACCCGGGGGGAACGGGGACAACCCCGCAAAATAGGAAAGGGAAAGGGAGGGGGGAATTAAAAGTTAGACAAAAGAAGTAGAAAAGGGGTTAGGGGTAGGAAAGGAGATTAGAAAGCAAGTTTAAAATAATTTTCGAGAGAATAACAAAAATAGGAACACTTACTCTTTAGGTGTGGAATGCTATGGGTGGGGCCCCCAACTCAGAAACCCGACCGCTCAGTGACTAGACAAACTCCCAACCCATGAAAAGATGACGAAATGATTCAATGCGAATTTTGTTATGCGTTGGGAACGGGAGGGTCTATCTTTGCTAAGCCAACAGGAATTGGAATTACGTGCAATGTTAAGCTTACGCTCAGAAATAGATGATTGTAGATAATTTTCAAAATATGAGCATAAAGTTAGCACTGCACCTTACTTAAAAGGGAATTTTACATACAAAATAATGCATAATCATCGGGCTTCCCAACAATTATAATAATACAATATTTATGGGGAATTTGGGGGATTTTGGGGAAGTTTTAGGAAAAACAGCGAAAGAGGGAATTGGGAAAGGACTTGGAAAGGGGGTGATAGCGGGGACGCTATTACGCACATTACACTTTTCTTTGATTTCCAAGCGTACGGTTTCTTATCGTGTGTGTTTTTGAAGATTATACTGATCTTTTTAACCTAACCTAACCTTTATTAACTTAACCTTAGCCTTCACCCTAACTTCACCTAACCTAAGGTTTTTAACTTTACCTTTTAACCATTTTAAGTTTAACCTCTTAATTATGCAAAATGGTAGCGGGAAATTACATTCCGCTAGTGGCTGTGCGTAGTGTGTTTAGGATGGGTAGTCTGTCTGACTGTGTAAAGGACTTGATAAAACCGGAAGAATCTGAGGAATGCACTGGACCAGGATGGCACCACTGCGCAGCCTGCAAGTATTCTGCGCTGGAAAAGGAGTGCCTGAAGCGGAGTGATCTATTCCGCCAGTCCTGTGGGGAAGTGTCGGATACGGTGGTAGAGAACATTTATGCCCAATTCATACAGTGTTAGAAATGACAGCTGATGAAGGGTCATGAACGGTTTGTTCAAGTGGGGTTTTCAAAATCTGTGATTAGAGATGTCAATAAATTTACCAAGGTTGGAAGGCACAAAGTTACATAAAAATGTAGTTATTACTCAAGAGATAATACACAGACGTATTTCTGTTTATGTTTTTGATTGAACAAATTACGAGAGAGTACGAGATCATAAGTAGAAACTGTACAAGTCTTCGTCAAGACTTTCGTGAGACATTGGAATAGTGTTTCAGCTGAAGTTGTTTTAATAAACTCAATATCAGAATATGTGAACGGTATAGCAGGGCGAAGATATTAGCAATGGCTGCGGGTATCTGTGGACGAGAACTAGTAGCGCCCGATTGCCAATTTGTCGTTTGTTTACTTCTTATATGTGGATAATAACCTCCATTATAATAAAGATGTAATATGGGGGTTGTCAATAAATAGCAATACTATCCTATTATGACGCCGCAATTAAGAAAAGTCATATTAGGCTATATTTGATGAATTCGTGGGCATCTATGGTTTACTTGGCAATGTGACTAAACGATACTGTGGACAACAACAACACTAACACTAACCAGCAGATATTTACAACCAATAAACTGGCTTTTCGCTCCCAATAGAGAATTAATTAAATTCCTGGATAATATAGTTTCAGGAATAATCGAGCAAAGAAGTTTAATTTAGTCAAATATTAGCAGGATGGCCCATTTATTTGTCTGTTCGATCGGGATCCAACTGAAATCAAACTTGAATTGGGCACTGATAGTTTCACAGCAGAGGCTGTTTACTGACTGTCATGCAGCTACAAAGAGATTACAGATAAGCTGTTACTGTAGTTATCAGAGCTTTATGTATTTGAGCGTTATCAGAGCGTTTTTGTACCGTTTTAATGCGATTTTAAGTCAAAATTTTAGAAATTTTTTTCAAAGAATTAACTTTTCGGCCAAATTTAGCTAAGTTTTTGGGTCCAAAAATCGCTGGGAGGTTCGGGGGGGGGCTAGCCGACAGTTGGGGGAGGGTGTCAAAAATTCTGGGGGGGGGGGATAAAATTGGTCAAACATTTGGGGGGATACCCCCCAAATGAAAGTATGGTCGCCCCTAACTTTTTCTGAAGGTTCACCTTTCCTTCCCCAAAACCATCCCAGGAGAAACAGAAACCCCCCCTAAAACCTTCCCCAATGCCCAGCAAAACTTTTTCCGTTTTCCATGCCACAAAACATAATTTGAAATGGTTAATAAGAAAACTGTCATCAAAAAAAAATAATTTGAAAAAATACATATGATCAAATACAAACAATATAAAATTAAACCTATATAATTTGAATTTAAACGGATTTGGGTATTTTAAACCCATTAAAATGTTTAGGGAGGGATGCGATAGCCTCGCCAGCGCACTTCGCCCAGGTTTCCCCCAGCCCCAGGTCCCCCCCACATCCCCCCTCCCCCTTACATCCCCCCTTCCCCCCACATCACAACATTCAAATACCGCATGCGCCATTACACCCCGCCCCGCACCCGTCATTCAATGGCCGTTATGATTACCGCGAACGCCAATAGTGTTCGTTTCCAGTTAACTTACTTTCCACTTACTTTCTTGTGAATGTAGTTAGTCGCCAAATAAATTCTTAGAATGTTGCTCGGCCGCTTGGCAACATTCTAAGAATGTAATTGGGCGACAAATGAATATTCAGCTGACTTTCTTGTGAATGTTGCCCGGCGGCCTGGCAACATTCAAAGAATGTTGCTCAGCGGCCTGGCAACATTCGAATAATCTAGTTAACAAATTTTGATGAATTATTTGAAAGACGCATAAATATAGATTGCTAGATCTTTTCTTATTGTCTTTTAAATCTTATTAGACTATTACAGTCTACAAATATCAGCAGGATGAGCCATTTATTTGCCTGTTCGATCGCCAACTAACTGAAGTCAAGCTGTCAGTGTCCGTTTAGCCAGAATGGTGGGAAATATTAAAGAGATGTTGCTACACGTACAGTAATCCTTTTCTTTCATTCTGAAACCTTTTGGCATTCTCATATGGATAAGTTGAGATTTTATTAAGTCAAGACCTTTATTTTAACGTTTAATAGATATTACATGTGGTAAATTATGCACCAATTTAATATGCTATCTGACTGCAAGGCCAAACTTAGTGGGTTCGAGTCCTCCCTGTGCTCTCTTCGTTATTCTTTTAACCTGATTTCAACCTTTCGAACAACAGTCTTCGGAATAAACCGGAATATTGCTGTTTCTCAGGATTTGCTTAGTTAGTTTGGTAAATTTATGATACTCTCAATCTATTCATAGCCCAAATAGAAGCTGCCTTGCATCATAGAGATAAGTCTTAGCTATTAAACAGATTTGTTTTTCGATGTTTTTAGTTTATAGCTTCGTTTCTTTCAAATATAGCCCTCTAGTAGACATGCAGCGAATTGTCGTAAATTTGCTGGTCTTGTTAACGACAATATCTTTGACCCTCTGTAACGATTGTGATGACGTTTTGGCCAATGCCGACAACTGTGTCGATGAGAGTCAGCTCGAAATGCTTGAAGATTTCGTCACCAACATGGACCAGGTCTGCTCGATGATGTCTGGCCTGATGGCTTGTGCTCCACGTCTGCTCGACTGCATGCCTGAATCGCGAATAAATGTGGCAGTTCAAATGGAAGGCGTCAATCATATCTGTTCGTATGAGCAGTTGCGGATGGATGTGTCCTGTGTTAGCGATTTTGTGGAACAGCATAGGTACACAATTTTCTTTATGCTGAGAGTTTATACTTGTGGCAAGAAACAGAAAGCTAGAAGCAAATAGCACTATGAAACAAATGATATCATCATTGCATGTTTGCGTTCTGCTCAATTTATCTTGAACCGTTTTGAACGCAGTCGCTTATTACTAGCGTGGATGTGACGTACAATGTTTAGCATATTTGGATTTGAACACCAGCTGATTGTAGTCTGCGGTGGCCAAAGCTGCAGTAGGTTTTTCGGCATGTCCGATTCTTAGGGGGATTTTGGCTTCTTTAGCAGTGGCATTTTAAGAAGCGCAGTGTCTAACTCTCCCTACTACGAACGGTTGGCTCTGTATGCTTTAGGGATAGTGTCGAGGACTGTGTAGAAACGACTATGGAAGCGGAAATCCTTGATGCCTGCAGTGAAGGACCCGGATGGTCTGTCTGCGCCGCATGCCTCATGTCAATGGTCGGAAAAGAATGCCTGAAGAAAAATGAGCTATTCAATCAATCTTGCGGTGAAGTCACACCCTTTGCCATTGACTATGTTTATTCTCAGTTGATCAGTTGCAACAACTGAACCTTGGCAACAAGTTGACTGATTAAATAACTGACCCTTTCAGCATTTTTGTTATTGTTTATTAAAGGTTGGTTTTGGTTGCAGGTTTTCTCGTTGTGCACTGCTGCTTGGAACTAGTCTAGACTTCAATTACTTTTATGTTTCACATATTTTATTTCATATAAAAATGTAAAATGCTGATATTTGCAATGGCGAACGAGTGATGGTGGGTTAGGTGTCGCAAACCTGCGCAGGTATCGGTACCGCTTTGCGAATGGAAGGATTTTCTAGCTTTCAAGTACAAACTGTGGAGCGACTCGATTGGGTATACAGAGTTCTTTTACAATCATTTCCCACAAAATCAACAGTTTTCAAGTTGTTAGGCTCGCAGGTTGCCCTGAGTCGCAGAGACCGTAGTCAAGAGGCGGAGAGACGAAGATCATGGCAGAAAACACGAATCATAAGCAAGCTACCGCACGACTATTTCAATCACTCTCACCAGCTGTAATGATTAATTAAGAATGAATCTGATCGAGTTTGATTTTTCTAGTTAAATTGGCAACATAGCTTTCAGGGAGAGGGGCAAGGAAAACATATTTGGTTACTCCCGTTCGAAATAGGTGCAAATTCACGAAACTTTTGTTTGACTTCGGAAATATGGAAATATATTTGTAATTTATGCATATATTTTGAAAATATATTCCCTCTGATTTTTTGTGTTCCGGCCCCGGTGATTGCATGCTTTCCACTTTCGGATACATGCAACATGGTTTCCATTTTAAGATACCTAAACATGCCCATTATGCCTTCCCTTTGTTGCTTCCCTAACTGCATGCCGCCTGTACCTAAATCGCAAACCAAACACTACAAATTGGAACATTTTCGAAAAGCACGAGTCAACTGGACATTGCACAAAGCAGCCACATATTTAACTTGCTATGCACATAATATTTGGAAGGATATGCAGCAAAAGGCCTACAAAATGTCGACAAGTTTGTCATTCATTTTGATTTCACAGCTGTCACTTAGGCTCAGGCTTAGGCTTAGGCTTAAACATTGTCATAAGGCGAAAGCAGCGCTTCGGGCGATGTCAGCGGGCTGTCAGTCGAAGCGGTGTTGGCTTTCCGGCCGACGCGCAGCTCCGAATTGTAGCCCTGACGCATCTGATCAATCATATAGATGATGATCTTTCGCCAGGCATCCTGCGTCAGTCGATTACGCTGAACATGGGAGCCCCAGTCCAGCGTTTTCTCGATCATACACTCGGCAAACACATCCCAAAGCTGTGGCTTGAAGCCCGAGTCACGGTTTTGGGCATGCTTTTTGCCCAGAGCAATCAACATGGAGCCCAGGGCTTCGGGGTCGTCCAGATTTCGCACTACATTGTCCAGAATTACGGTAAATCGCTGCGCGTGACCCCCGAAGTCCAAGGAGCCTCCGTTTTGATTGGCCAGCTTGTACTGTTCGTGAGTTGGCAGTTTGCCACGAACAATGTCGATCAGAGATTTCGTTTCGGCGAAATTGAAGATCTTCACCACGCTGGGATCACGGGCGATGATCGATTGAAGAATCGATTTTCCCGGCTCGTCCACTCCTTTTCGTCGCGCTTTCGTCCACAGTCGTTTCACTAGTCGAATCTGATTTTCACTCAGATCCAACTGGTGACCCGGATTTCGGTTTCGTTCGTCGCTACTGGGGCTCCGATTTCGGGATCCGGGTTTTGCTGAGGATGAGCGAATTTCGGCCCCGCCACCGCTGGCGGATTTCGTTAAATTTTCGGATCGGACTGTCCTTCGGGCCTCCGTATCCGAACTGGACTGATTTCCCATTTTCCGTATTTCTTCCGAAATTTAGTGGATTTAATTGTCTTAAACTGCAATAAATTAAAGTATAAATTAGACTAAACAGCAGAACGACAGCCATTGAATTAGATACCCATTGAACTTTCTTTAGGTTTTTCCGAATAAACTTCACGTAACATAATAAAAGCTGTGCAATAACACCGTACAAATAGGATGTGTAAAATAACGTACACATAGGATAACGTGGCGGGGGAATGGGGGCAATTCCTCCCAGACCGACAAAATCTGGTAGACTCCTCAGCGATTTTTACCAAACAATTAACAAGTTTTCAACCAATTTTAGCGAGTTTTTTCAAAAAATTTCATAAAAATCGCTAAAAGTCGTCATTTTTCACTAATTTTTGGTCAGAAACGCAGAACATTTGCACTTTTTGCTAACTCTGTAGTAGACTCCCTTAATATTTTAGAATGCATTGGGGTAAACCCCTCCTGGTGGCAAACTCCCCCAGATTCTGTTCCCGGGGTAATGAACGGATGTATGTATTATTTATCAGAATTTCGGTACATAATAGATAAAGTTTAATAATAGATAAAGATAATAATAGATAAAGAATTTCGGTACATAATATGTAGATTGTAGCAGACATTGCTATCGATAATCTACTCGTGGTACATGCCCTGCACGCTAACGGCTGAACTTCTACACAAAACTGTCAGTAGCAAGCAATACTCAACAACTGGGTACCTACATCTGAAGAAAAGGCGGGTCAGGTCAGTAGGATCTCTGTAATGGTCGAGCGCGGTCGTGAATGCAGTAATTTATAACGAAAAGATAATGGAAAGAAGAATGCTTTTTATATCCATTGTCTGTGGCATTTGAAAGGTCATGAAAGGAGGTGAAAGAGGAAATGTCACTAAAACAGCCCCAGTGACCTGAAAAATCAGGAACTCGGGAGGAGATCGAACCCACAACCTTTGGTCTAGATCACTGAAGGCTTTACCGACTGAGCCACAGAAGTTAGAATAATGATTAAGTTTTTAGTGACGCAGTTCAAGCGCGTAACTGCACCGTTGTATAGCAGCATTGTTGATTAGGCCAAGAGTACATAATGTATAAGAGTGTGACAGCAGGCAAGCTCTCTGCTATCAGCTCTAGGTACATGCTCTGCACGCTAACGGCTGACCCCCACCCCCACAAATGTAGCACATTGATCCAACTGAGTAGTTGTGTTTTCGAGCTTCAGCATGCAAATGTAGCGGCCAAATTTGTTTGAAGTGAGCATACACGTTTGGGGGGGGGGGTCAGCCGTTAGCGAACATAGCATGTACCTGCAGCTGATAACAGAGAATCTGCCAGTTACCACACTCTTATATATTATGTACTCTTGATTAGGCTGAACTTTGAAAAGAATAATTTCGATAGCAACAACTTCTAAAGGTCACCGTGGAGCTGTTATTCTATAACGATGTTTAATTCCTACCACATGCAGTCTGTGCGACAAATCTGCCTCGCTAGGTTATCTAACAAAACAATCATTAAGGAGAAGCGAAAAACATTCAAATTACATGCTCTTATATCCACCAGGTAATGACATGTAAATTAGGTTTTTGTAATAGGTAGCTTGCCCAACTATTAATCATATTAGCCCCTAAGCTTACATCAAGCGATCTCGGTCTATCCATAAAAGATAAATCTTGAGGTAAAGCTTTTGCGTTGAACGGCGGTGACAAGGGGCGTAGGATCGAATCCCAGCGGAGAGTTAAGTTTTAATTATTTGGTAGGAGTAATTTATGCTGCCTGCCGTAATTCCCAGTAGCCCTATAACTCTTAGTGTTACCCTAGGCATGGGCGGAAACTACAGCAATTTGCAATTCTAAAACGGATTAGGGTGGTAGATTAAGGGGAAAGTGCAGAAGAAAAATAATCAAATTGAAACAACAGACCACGACGACATGACATCAGTTCCGAATCTATTAGTTTGAATTGTTCCTAAAGTAAAAAAACTTAGCTGATTTGGCGCTGTACACATGTATGCTTAATGCCTGTGCTTGTGCATTTTTGAAGTGTCGACGCACACACATTTGTATCATCCCAATTTACTCGCATCGACGCACGAACGTTGACGCGCGTAGATGCACGCAAAATGCATTGACGTTCGGGCAAGGATAAAAGAACTTTGAAATAGAAAAAATATTAAAGCAATTTGGCACAAGTGTAGATTTTTGGCTTCTGTTCCAAAGAGCAGACGGTTGCTCCATGGTGCCATGATCACGTGCACTATTTTTCTTGGACACTCTCACCACAATTTGAAGTAATATGTTCAATAGGTAGTTGCTAACGAAATAAGATAACGGCTACCCTTTGGCGGAATAAATATTCGGAAAATTGTGTGCTGTGTTTCAATGTTTATTTTAAACTATTCCAGCATCGGTTGTAATTAGTTGGCGGCACAGCCGTTCTACCTGGTGAGAGATGATGTTATGCAGATGTAACTTACAGTTGATCCCGTCTCAAAATTGCACCTATAGATATATTTATTGGCTTTTTGCAAGAAAAGTTTAGCAAAAATTTGTACTTTGTCAGATTTTGGACGGCGTCCAACTGTTTTGGATGCATCGGAGACCCGAAAATGCCTGAAATCTAAAACGTGGAGAAATTCTTTCTGTATCGATTGGTTGTCGTCCCATTCTTTTTATTGGAGGTGAACAGCAGCTCTAACAAACGATAGCTAAAAATGTAAAATTGGTCATTTTGAACCGGTTCCCCGTGAATTCTTCAAGAAGTTACTGCAGAGCCTCCAAGCAGCGTCTTCAATGCTTAGGCCGATTCTAAGAGAAAACTGTATAGCTACTGCTCACGATCGCTTTAAAAGCTAAGTTAAACTTTAGTCTAAACAGAACCCTCTTATTGCATTAGCTGATGATGTTTATCCGTTAGTGGGCAATTCGGGGACCTAATGAGCCCAATAAATACTAGTTTTGATGATGTTAGCAAATTAATTAGACCTAATTGCCCTCAGATGCTCTGCTGTTGACACTTGAGTCTGTTTCTGCCTAATTTCCTCTTAATTCCCTCAAATCTTTATCTGCCTACTACCCAACAAGAATTAGCAGTAAGGCTTATGCTCAGAGCACAGTCAGAATATTAACCTTAGAAACGGGAAAAATTAAAAAATAAATGAAAAAGTTAAATTAAAATAAACATACAGGGAATAAAGGATCCAGTTTACTTGAAATCAGTTTTAGCCCTGATCGCTTTATTACTAAATTACTTGAAATGCTCAACAACAAGTATAGAGAGATAAGCTTACAAGTTGACTCAAAGCAAACAATTTTACGGTGGACTGCACCGTTAGCCTAAGTCGGAGCTAACTCCGAGTTAACTATTCTCGACCTAGTCCGCAACTATTCTTGAGGTGCTATTCTCCAGCACCACTCGAGTTTAGCTCAAGAATTACAAACCTCGAGGTTAGCTCGAGTATAATCTTATTATCGAACTTTTTAAAATTAACCAATCAAATTTTACGCATTCATTCATAAATTAACCTTGAGCTATTCTCGAGGTTAAATTTATTAAAGGCGAAACTCGAGAATAACTCAGTGTTAGCCTAATTGTTTGACCAATCTTTTGAAGTTTTATAACAGCCGAAATGGACTGCAACACAAGAACAATAAGAACAATTAGTATGAAATAACAACATAGCCGTAGGTATCGGCGATTTACTGCAGCTAGGTTGATGTGTCCAAAACAAAATATTTTATGAATTAGATTTTGAGACTTTAAACCTTCTAGTTTACTTTTAGTAAATGATCTTTGCTTAGTATTATTATAAAACAGGAAGTGAAAATATTTAAACAACCAAAATTTTCTAGAAATCTCCTTATTCTCGAGCTAAACCTGGTCAAGATGAGGAATAGCTCAAGAATAAATTTCTGCAATTTTATACTCGAGGTTAGCTTATTCTCGAGTGGTGCTGGGGACTAACTCGAGTATAACAGTTTATACTCCAGATATACTCGAGCTATTCTTAAGCGTGAGCTATTCCTGATTGGTGCAGTCCACGGTAAGATTTAAAGTTTTAAATTTAAAAAATGTGAATGTGTTTAAATACTGTTTCTAAAGTTTTTTACTTATTGTGAAAACCAGTGAAAATGAGACCTCATTAAATATCTTCCATACTCGTACCATCTTTACATAGAGGTTAATCTTAGCTATATTTAATTGTAATGAATTCCTGGCAATTTGCTGTATAATTATGGAGTAATTATCTTAATTATTGCTGCAAAGTGCAAACTATAACTGATGAAACTAATATAAGAAAACACATTCCTATTATCAGTAGCAGTTTTTATTAGAAGTTGAAAATTTCCTGTTCAGCTGTTAAATAGCAGCTATAATTAGTACTGAATAGCACAGTTACAATCCCAAATTAACACTGTTTGTCTGTAATGTACCTATTAATAATATCTATGAACAATAGCTTTTGGCTCCCTGGTCAGCTATTTCGCAGTAAAGTCATAGCTTAGTGAATTTTCTCAGCGAATTTATACTTATGGTTAATGAATGTGAGCTACCCAGCGTTTTCTAAGTATTTTATTCTAGCTTTTACTTCGTGCTGCGTTTTATTCTGCCCGAATTAGTGCGAACAGGAAATGCTGAAATGAGAGTTGTGTGAAAGGTTCAAAACAGGATTGAGTGATGTTTACTAATTTCTTGTGAGGCACGCTACCTGTCAGCCACCCCTGACAGTGAGACTACATATGTAGTTTATCTACGCTAATTACAACCTTTCGGAAGTTTCCATGAATGAACTACAGTGTGAAGTACTATGTGTGTACCTCTGTAATAAACTAATGTCGGACTCCAGTAAAGATTGCAAGTAAGAGTTCAGTGTGTGATGTTAAGTCCTAGTCAAATATGAGAGAAGGAGCGAGAGTGTTATAAATTAGCAGATACAAGTGGAGAGTAATTATCTATGGGCCCTAAGCGACCGTCCCTAGATCTAATAGACTTGAACACCGCTAGACTTTATTACACTAAACATCAAAGACTCATACTAATTCTTCAACAACTATACGAAATTACTATAAAACAGTCAGAGAGCACGACAGTAGGATAAACACAGTAGAGGGGAGGACGTTACTCTCTCCCAATATCCTAAACTCAGTCAAAACGACTCCAACCCAATAAGTCAACCCCCAATTTATCTGACTCCCCGACGACAACCACAATTGCAACTACGACTGACTGGACCTACACTTTTCTCGTTTATATATACTTTGTGCTACTCGTGTAGCTAGCCCAAAAGAAATCACTTTTATCATTCATGAAACAATTATCGAAATGGTTCAAGGTTGTCTAATTCCATCAAATAAAGTATACTTTACATCGCATGTGTGAAGCTAGCACAACATATAATTTTGAGTGCTGCGCTGCTGCGCAGCTAGCTATCAGTACCCCAATGGGTAATATCCCACAAAATACCCCCTCTTTTCCGCCGCCGGCCCCCCGCGCGGCGATCAATACGGGCGCCACAGAAAGTTAGACAATGGTAAAACTGGGTTACGTTAGTTTTGAGGCCTCAAGTAGTATTTTTAGAAATAAAACGCGAGTTAGGCCTAGCTAGAGTAAAAATGGAGCCGAAAAATCACCACGCCCGACACCACGTCTAACGCCCTGATGGCTACTAGGCTGAGAAAGAAAACGACCCCGGGGCGAGCGAGAACGCGCAGCCCCTGAACGAGAATGTGCGCGGGACCGGAGGGCATATGAAGAAACCGAGTCACCTGACTCTACACCGGCGGGGTCCGCCCCGAACACGGTGATAGGAGCCCCAGGCGAGGACGAGAAGGCGGGGTCGACCCCCCTCACTTCCACCCTCGGCCCAGGCGGTGACCGGAATCCCAACGAAGCCTCTGTGGACCCACTATTATCTACTACCTCTTCTGCGCCGATGGACAAATTTGCCGTGACCGCATCAGCTGCTGGCAGCTGTTGTAGATAGGCGACCTCCTGGTCAATGGACCCTGCCAAACGCGCTCGCTTTACTGTGCTCGTGTCCACCACAATACCTTCTGGCTCCTCCTGCTGTCAAGAAATTAAAGGCAAACAGTAAGGCAGACTGGTAATAATAAACATGGCCAACAAGAGAAAACAAGCTACCAGTGAATAGCTACCAGAGATATAAGCACAAATGATAGGGGCGCCCAACACAAAAGAAACTGGGGAACAAATAGACTGGGACCCTCCCTATACGTAGTGATAAACATCGAAAAACAAAGAATCCCCCCGCTATATACGCAGAAAAAATGGAATGCACAGTCACAACAAACAAAAAATATAGGGAAGCGGAAACGTCCTAGGCGTGCCAAAGGAAGGGACCACGACTTCATAAAAGAGCAACCAGGCCGACCAGAGCACACCGGGAGCATACAAACAATAGACACGGGTCTGAATAGGACCCACCCAAAATAGTTCAAAATGGCCGAAGCCAAACAAAGTCCAAAGCAAAAAGGGCACAGATGGCCCACCCAAACAGTACAACACATATATAGTCAACCGGGATTCAGACCAGACCCGGGAAGAACTAGGTAAGCCAAGTACGGCCACACAGCAGTAGTAAAGGCCAGGAGGCCAAGATATAGAGTGAGGACCAGACTCCACAACAAAACAAGGGTCAGAAACAGAGTCAAAATGACAGTTGACCCCACAAAGGAATAGAATTGGTCCAGCGGGACTGCCAAGCAAGGCAATCCACCCAGATACCAGAGAAATAATCCAGCTCCCGACCACACCACTGCCGGAAAACCGACCCCGACCAACACCACTAAGCTTCCGGGCGCATCCAGACCAGAAAAACAGAGGCCCTGCTCCATGCTAACATCCATCGTGGGAGGCACGCCTGGCGCAGCTGGGGGTATGGGATCCGTACAAGAAAACAACCATCACCTAAACACAAAAACAAAAATTAAAGTACTGTAGATAAAGCAATACCAGTATAGAATCAATGCAAAAGAAATAAACAAAACAGATTAACAAGACACGACATAGATATGAAAAAGCCCCTCAACTGTAGCATGGTCACAGCGGTGTGAGCACCCAAAGACGACCCAGTTTTAGGTAACGACCTTTGGAGACCCACACCACGGCGAAGACTCGAAAACTGTTAGATACTAGTCAGATGTAGAAAGATAAGAAACAAGGGTCTGGGGGGAACGGTTCACTCCGTGTCCCAGTCTTAGGTCAACAAAGCGAGCCGCCCACCCCAGAACTCCTTTAGCCAGACGATGAGTAAATAGAAATACGCAAAATGTCAAATATGCCCGAGCAAACAAGAAACGAGACGAGAATCTACAACACGGTAGGAAAGTTCGCAGAATGGAATTTAATCAACGAGAAAGACCCTTAAGATCATCATGGAAAAGTTAAATACTCAAGAAAAGATAAACAAAATTTAGAAGAAAATCAGCTCGGGCACTAGTAAAATTTTAAAGAAAATTTCCATATACACGGGGCTGCAAACAACAACAACAACGCACAACAACGCTCCCTAAACGTTCTTAGCCTCAGCCGCCTTGACCTCCTGCTGGC